>VWYK01080729.1:52306-74888 GCA_013399775.1 Semnornis frantzii | reverse complement strand
CAGGAGCTTGAGGCTCCAGAGGAGCCTCCAAGACAAAAACATGGGCAGAGTCTGAGCCCCAGGCTTTGGGAAGCATTGAGGAGGGGTCCTGGTGTGAGGGCTCTCAGGTGGTTCCTGGGGTGCCTTTGGAGCTCCAGAAGCACTGAAGCTCACCAAAAGCTGACATAAAGGCTGTCACTGTGACTTGTCTGAAGGTACCCATGGGTGTGCTGCCTGCAGCCCAGCTGTAGGTCACTGCTGACAGTCAGGTTGTGCTCTTTACAGGGATATGATATTTTGAGCTCCCTCATGGTGCTTTGCAGCCCGCCTTGCATTTCTATTCCCTTTTCTCCAGTCATGGGGGTTCAAACCATCACGTTGTGCCTGGCAGTGGCTGGGTGGGGGAGCACTGGGACTGGAGGTAACACAATTACTCCAGGGGAGCTGGAAATTCCTGAGGTCTTTTGCTGGGCCAGTGGTGCAGGATGAGGATGCTGCTCTGGTGTCTGAGCTGGAGCCATGGTTCTGCCCCAGTTTCCAGGCAGGACTGTGGGATGGCTGTCTGGATGCCAGAGATGCTCCATGTCTACCTCTGGCTGGGCAGGGGGGCTAACTGGTGGAAAGCTGCTTTCTTACATAGCAGTAGGCTGCTGAGCTGGTTCCATTCCTTGCTGCTGCCTGATTTGTAAGAATAGAATCACAGAATTCTTTTGATTGGAAAAGACCTTTAAGCTCATTGAGTCCAACCATTACCTCGGGTCACCAATAAAACATGTTGCTCAGCACCACCCCAGGCAGGATCTGGCACCTCATGGATGGTAAGCTGGGGCTGGCTGGGCTCCTGGGGCCATCATCCCCAAGGACAAGCACTGTGGCTGGCAGACCCTTCCCTGTGCTGCTGCTGGAAACAAAAAGCTTAATTAACTCCCAGTGTGCTGTCTGGTTGGAGGGATAAATCTAAAATCCAGGGATGGTAATAAAGTGGGAAATTATCTTCTTCAGCAGCAGAGAAACAAGGGCTCCAGCAATCACTATGCTGAAGTTATACACACGTGTGTGCTGGGGATTCTTGCTCTCTGCAGCTACCTGAAAGGAGGTTGGAGTGAGGTGGGGTCAGTCCCTTCTCCCAAGTGACAAGTGACAGCACAAAACATCCTCAAGTTCTACCAGGGGAGGTTTAGGTTGGACGTGAGAGACTCTGCAGCCTGCAGAAGAGAAGGCTTCCAGGAGACCTTGGTGTAGCCTTGCAGGATCTGAAGGGGGCTCCAGGAAGGCTGGGGAGGGACTATTGGCAAGGTCTTTGAACTGGCAGAGGGAAGATTTAGACTGGATGTTAGGAGGAAGTTCTTTACAGTGAAGGTGGTGAGACACTGGCACAGGTTGCCCAGGGAGGTTGTGGCTGCTCCCTCCCTGGAGGTGTTCAAGGCCAGGTTGGAGGAGGCCTTGAGTGACCTGTGCTAGTGGGAGATGTCCCTGCCTATGGTAGGGTGCTGGAACTGGATGATGTTTGAGGTCCCTTCCAACCTTACCATTCTATGATTCTATGACTCTGCCTGGCTCCTTGCCCAGCACTGTGGGTGCAGTTGCTCCCTGCCAACCCCAGCACCCTCTCAGGCTGTGTGTATGGGACATGCCTTTCCCCATCTCCAGACAATCCCTGATGTGGGCAAGAGGAAATGGCCTCAAGTTGCTCTAGGGAAGGTTTGGGTTGGATGTTAGGAAAAATGTCTTTACTGCAAGAGTGCTCAGGCATTGGAACAGGCTGCCCAGGGAAGTGGTGGAGTCACCATCCCTGGAGGTGTTCAAAACACATGCAGATGTGGCAGTTGGGAACATGGTTTAATGGGCATGGGGGCATTGGATTGACCTTTGGACTTGATGCTCCTAGAGGTCTTTTCTGACCTTAGTGACTCTGTGTGTTGGCTGAATCCAGAAGAAAACTTGCTGAAGGTAGATTGCCAGGAGCAGATTTCTCCATTCTCTTTTCTGTTTGCTGCTGCCTTGTGCTACAGCAGGTGCTTGGAGGAAGCCAAGGTGCCTGAGCTGTCTTCTGCCTACCCAAGTAAACAGCCAGGCCCTCAGGGGCTGTTTCCATCCCCGAACCAGCCCTGGAGGGAGACATGAGGTGGCCATCATCTCCTTCCTGGTCCTTTCTTCCCCTTAATGACTCTCATTGAGGGAGGTGATTCTCCACTCTGATGAGACCCCACCTGGAGTACTGCATCCACTTCTGGAGCCCCTGTTACAAGAGGGATGTGGAGATGCTGGAGTGTGGGCCACCAGGATGCTCAGAGGGCTGGAGCTCCTCTGCTATGAGGAAAGACTGAAAGAGTTGGGGCTGTTCAGTCTGGAGGAGGCTCCCAGGTGACCTTCTGGTGGCTTTCCAGTATCTGAATGGGGCCTGCAAGAAAGCTGCGGAGGGACTTTTTAGAATATCAGGGAGTGACAGGATTCGGGGGAATGGAGCAAAGCTGGAGGTGAGGAGATTCAGACTGGATGTGAGGAGGAAGTTCTTCAGCATGAGAGCAGTGAGAGCCTGGCAGGGGTTGCCCAGGGAGGTGGCTGAGGCCCCATCCCTGGAGGTGTTTAAGGCCAGGCTGGATGAGGCTGTGGCCAGCCTGATCTAGGGTAGGGTGTCCCTGCCCATGGCAGGGGGGGTGGAACTGGATGATCCTTGTGGTTCCCTTCCAACTCTGACTGATTCTATGATCCCTAAGCCTTACAAAATTGCCATGCTCTGCCTTGCCATATCCTGGTCTTTTCCTGCTGGGAAGCTGCTGCCACTGACCTCAGGCAAGAGGTTCCACTTGGTACAACCTGGAGCTTGTGGGGTGCACAGAGGGACCTTGGCACTGTCCTCACAAAAGAGGCAGGAGGTCCCACCCCACTGCAAAACTCAGCCCATGCTGGAACTCCTGTTCCTCTGCACTCCCAGTATGGGATGCTCTGTTTTTCCTCACAGCCTCTTGGGGAGGCACAGGCAGCTCCTGGCATGTGGGAGGCAGTGATTTGGCTGCTCCACTGACCACTTCGTGTTGTGTGTTTATGTGCATTAGGAAGGCTTCCAGCCCTATCATGCTGAGCTGGTCTGAGAACAAAAGGTTCTGCCTCTGGCTGCTACAGAGAGCAGCAAGTGGGGAAATGCCAGGTTTTCACAGCTCAGATGGGAAATAAGGAGCTGGGAATGGAGGGAATAGGCAGCAGCAAGGAGATCACAGGTGGCAGGCTTCCCACAGCACCTTCATTAGACTGCTGCCTGCCTCCCTGCCCAAAGGCCAAGAACAGCAGCTGCTTCTTCCAGAGACACCAGCAAACTCCCAACCCCAGCTGGAGCAGGGCATCTGCCCAGCCCTGTGGTCACATCCACGAGCTCCCCATGGGATGGGCTTTGGAAGTGGGGCTCTTGCCAAGCTCTTAGGCTGCCTGTGTTGAAGATCAGGAAGAGATGACCTGAGGGTTTGAATATGGGTTGATGGCTGCTTCTGAGCCACACTTTCTGCACGTCCTCAGCCTTGTGTCATCCTGGTGCAGCAGTAACTCCTTCCCAGTCTCCTGCCCAAGAGGAGTGTGGATGAACACAAAAATCCTTCTGTGTTTATGAAGACCTTCAGCCCATGGGCTTTCTTCTTACTTCTCCTTGGCAGAAAGTGCTGTCTCATGGGCAGAAAGTGCTGTTTGGTGGAAAATTTCCAGCTGTCTTTGGTCTCTGAGCTCTCCTGTGGCTGCTGCTGCTGCAGCATATGCTACCTGGAGCTCTGCTGTCCAAAGCTACACCTGGTTTACATCAGGGAGAAGGGTGAGTCGCACGGGATCTCTATGGAAATAGGAGTTCTGCTATCATGACAGGTACAATCTGGCATTGCCTCTTCATCAGCCTCGTGGGACAGCTCTGGGATTCTGCACAAGCAAAGTAGCCCACAGTTAGTTCATACTGGGGGGGTGGTTGGCTGCTTTGTGCTGGGAAGGTGATGTCACTGTGCGGCGCCTGTGGAGCAGGTGGTTGAGCCATGCCAGGCTGGAGAAATATTCTCTGCCCTGGGAAACAAGGATTGGGAAAGATCACGAGGAGAGTGAGTGTCCCACCGTGGAGAAGGCAAAGGGGCAGCTTTCCCCCAGTGTCACCCTTTGTTTTGTGGTGGCCATGGTGGTATCAGGTGCAGAGAGGGATGGCCAGCCCCGGGGCCAGCATGGCATGAAAGGGCTTTATTTGCATCACAGTCCCCCCCAGACCAGAGCCCAAGGACGACAGACTCCTTCCAACTCTGCAGCTTCGGCCTCACCCCGTGGGCATTGGCATCCTCTCCCTCACCAGCAATGGGGTGTACCCATGCCAGCTGGGCACTGGAGATGGAGTGCCTCTGGGCTCTGTGCACATTCAGTGCCAAGCTTTGAGAGGTTTTTTGTGACTCTCACCTTTCACACTGAGCTGGAAACACCTCTGCTGAGCTCAGCAGCTGCTCCTCCTGCCTCAGCTCTCATGGCCCCTTCTTTGTCTTCCCAAGGACGCTTCCCTGCCTCCCTGCCCCGGCCCCCTCACGCCCCCCTGCTCCTCTCGGCAGCAGCCAGGGGTGCCTGAAGACGTGATGGGCTGTGTCTGTGACTCCCCCTCCCCGAGAGACAGCTGTGCGGTGGGGAAGGAGAGCAGGGTGGTGCCGCCAGAGCCAGACTCCAGACCCCACCTTTTCCCTCGAAGCCGGTTCTGCCCTGCTCTTCGCACCCCGCCAAAGCACGCAGCACCCTCGGGGGTTATTTGACCCCCTCTCTTTTCACAACCAAGGACCACCCCAGCTCCTAAAGTCCCCAGACCAGGAGCTGTCCCTCGCCTCGGGATGCAGCCACCCTCCCAGCTGCAGAACATCCATCTCACCCCCAAAACACNCCCCCCGTTTCCGAGCCGTGCTGCCGCTAGATGGCACGAAGCGCCCGGCGCAGGCTCCGCGGGGCGGTGCGGGGCATTGCGGGGCGGAGCTGCCATCCGCGGGGCTGCGCGGAGCGGATCGGAGCGGGGAGCCCCGCACCGGGCTGCGCGGGAACGGAGCTGACCCGGCAATGGGCTGGGCAGGCAGCGGGTAGGGCCAGGGCGGGCGGGGAGGTGCGGAGCAACCCGCACCCCGCTCCGCACCCCACCATGAGCCCCCGCTGAGCCCCGCTCGCTGCCTCGCTCGCTGGGTCGGTGGGTGGGTGGGGGGTGTGTGCGGGGGTCGCTCTCTCCCCGCTCCCCCCCGGCAACTTTGAACGATGCTCACAGTCAACGCGGATGGGAAGATAATGGTCAGAAGATGCCTCGTCACCTTGAGACCCTTTAGGTAAAGTTGATGGGGTCTCGGCCCTGCTCCCGCTCCCCCCTGCCCTGTGCTGCTCCTGGCGGGTGGGAAGCCTCTGCCTGAGCATTTTTTTTTGCGTGGGGGGCTGAGCGGTCGCTGTGAGGAGGGAGATTGAGTCCAGGTGAGGATGCCAGGGAGCCAGGCAAGTTTTGCCCAGGGGTCAGCGCTGGTCCTGCAGCACTGGCTGACCAGTGCCCTCCGGTTCGCTCGCCACGCTGCTACCTTCTGGGGGTTCATTCGCTGCTGTCAATGTAAGACCCTTCTCAGAGATGTTGGTGCTCGGGGGGTGGGGGGAATCCGTTCCTCTGGTTTAAATTTACTGGTGCTGGTGGGCGTTTGAAATCCTCCCTGAGCTGGCAGTAGGGCTGGGGTTGATACCTGAGCCTGAAAGCCAGCGGTTCCAGCACATCTTGCCCACCTCCTGCTTCTTTCTTTTTACTCTCCCCATTTTTACTCCTGTGCGTTCGCTTCCCTTCTCCAGCCCTTGCTCTCCAGCTTCCTCATCTCACCGGAGATGCGCTTTGGTTGCTCCCGGGCTGGAGACCCATGGGAGATGCCCGCAATTGCTTGGTTTGCCCATGGGGAGAGGGCTCAAAAAGCCGCCGAAGGGGAAGGTGCCGGATGGTGAAGCAAAGGGCGAGGTGAGCCCAGCCCAGCGGTTGCCAGAGCTCCTCGCCGTGTTTGGGAGCTAAGGATCACCGCAGGGATCTATCCGCTGCCTTTTCGCTTAGCCCAGGCTGCCGCTCAGGGCTGGAGGGAAGGATCAGGCTGTGCCTCCCTCGGCTTTGGGGATGCTGTCTGCTGCTGCCCAGGATCTGCCTGGCTCTGCACTGCTGCCTTGGAGGCACTCCGTGCTGGATCCCGCGGCCGTGCCCGTGGGCTGAAGAACGTGGTCAGGGGGGATGTTGGTGGAGCAGGGACGTAAGGATCCCCGCGGTAGGGCTTGCTCTGAGCATAGGGTGGAAATAGATGGCTGTGAGAGGAGGACACCTGCACCCCAGGGTTCGCTCCTTGCTTGGCTATTTGCTTTCTGAAGTGGGTTTGAAGTCCGTAGTGAGGCGGTGACCGACCTGAGTACCCCTGTGCCCTGGGAATCACCCCCGGGGCAGGAAAAGGCAGTCTTTAGCAGTGACATGGGATCGGGCTGGGGGAGCACAGAGTCACAGGGTGACCACAAAGTCCCACTGGAGATGAGGATGTGTGGGGATGAAGTGTTCCGTGATGGCAGAAGAGCACCAGGCTGGAGGGTCCCTGATGTTGGGAGCAGAGCTTGTCTGTGTGTACTGGGCTGGCTTCTGCTCTCAAACCTGTGCAGGCCAGTATGGGTGTCACTGGAACCAGTGGGCTTACTCTGTTGTTAACCAGTCAGGCTTTTCCTGTGCAAGAGGAGAAATCCTTGAGGTGCTCTCCGTTGTCCCACAGCATTCAGCTCTGCACCTTCTCTGTATTTGGTGTCGTGCTGAGTGTGACCCTTCCAATCATGGTCCTGTGTCACCTTGCTCCTAATACAGCATAGACAAGTGCCCACTGCCCTGCTCCAGTCATAATGACCTACTGCACATTGGCACTGGTCCCCTAAAATCAGCACCCCACACTCTTAGCTGATGTGAACCAGGGGTGACCTACAGGAGAGGGAGAAGATCCTGGCACCCAGGATGAGTCCTGTAAAACAGATGCTGGTTGGTGGCTGGGCAAAGCCTCTCTGCTCTCAGGAAGCTCGTGGTGTGATTCCCTGCCTGATGTAGACTCCTGGCAGCAGTGCCATCAGCAAACAGGCAACAGGAAGCCTGTCCCTTTGCACCAAAACATTTCATTAGCCACAATCCAGGTGTGCTGAGCAAAGCAATGCAAAGCCCTCAGCTGGGGAAGTGCCTGCAGCAACCGCGGAGGGGAGAGAAAGAAAATCGGTGGAGCAGCCATTGGTAGAATTGTCCAAGGATGTCTCTGAGTTCATCTCAGCAGAAAAGGGTGTTTGTCACAGTGCTGCATTTGGACAAGGATTCACTGTGGAGTCCTGGCCCAGCTCCCCCAGCTCTTGGCTTTGTAGAACGTGGGAGTCCAGGCAAGTTTGCCAGCTGGAAACCAGAGCCAGGCTTTGCGTGTGCCTGTAACAGTGGCCAGTAAGAGAATTCCCTCTGGTCCCTCTGTGGAGGATGATCCCCGTGGCTGAGCAGCATTTCAGCAGTGCTGTGATGGTGTTGAGCTCTGAGCAGAACAAAGTCTGCAGGAGGGAGCATATTTTATTAGCCTGACTCTGTTGGAAGCCATGGCTCAGCTTTTGAGCTCAGGAGAGGTGTGTGCTGGAACTTGCTCAATAGAAGGTATTCTCTGTCTCTGTAGCCCTTGGTTTCCCTGTGTCATGTCCTCCCTCTGCGTCCCAGCTGGGTGGTGCAGCACCATGGGCAGTCAGTCTCAGTGTCACAGCCCTGTCCCATGGGTGCTGCTGGACTTCCTCCTTCCTTCACTTCCAAACTCAGTCCCTCCTGGCAGCACTCAGCTTTCAGTCCCATGCACCAAAATCTGCAATACTGTGGTGTCACTTTCAATTTTCACTCAAGACTCGGAAAAAAATTGGCTTCCCTCTCTTTTGGGCACCAAGCCAGAACCCAGAACTGTGAACATTTTAGTTTGAGGAGGGTGTGGAGAGGGACTTGGCACCAGAACAGTGCCTGGGTGATGAGTTAAACGTGATGTGGGGTGACAGGCAAAGCCAGCGTGCAGAGTGGATGTTACTTGGTCTTTAAAGCTCCATGGTCTTCCTAGATTTAATTTTGGGGGTAGAGGGCCCAGTGCATCTGGTGGGCAGCTCTGGGTACATTTTAGCTGCTCCATGGTATTTGTTTTCTGCATAAGGTTTCTGCTCAGTTAGGGCTGGGCCAAGCATTTTTATTCACCTGGACAAGATCAGCACAACATCAAGGAGATGAGGTGCTCAGGTTGAGAGTCCATCCCTGCAACCTCCCTGCACCCTGGGGCACAGCTGCTGGGCTGGATTCTCTTCTCTCTTAAGCACAGGAGTTAGGCTCTCATCCCTACTTGTATATGTTTCTTCAGAAGAAAGTATTCTGCATCTCCCTACTCTCTGTAATCCAGTCAAAATGGAAAAGGTCTCCTAATGAGATCTCTCCTTACTCATTTTTCCCTCTTTCCTTCCTCCTTTTTTTCTTTCCTTCCTCCTTTTTTTCTTTCCTTCCTCCTCTTTTTTTTCTTTAATTCCTCCTTTTTTTTCTTTCCTTCCTCCTCTTTTTTTCTTTAATTCCTCCTTTTTCTATTTCCTTCCTCCTTTTTTTCTTTCCTTACTCTTTTTTCCCCCTTTGCTCCCTCATTTTTTTCTTTTTGCTTCTTTCCCCCCTTTTTTGCCTCCTCCTTGTTTTCTCTTTGCTTCCTCCTTGTTTTCTCCTTCCTCCCTTCCTCCCTTCCTCCCTTCCTCCCCTTCCCTTCCTCCTTTTTCTCTTTATGCTGGGTCTTCAACCATCCCTCTTTGCCAGAGTATGATTATGAGGATTAAATTGGGTAAACAAGGTCTTGCATAATGATGAAGACACTGTAAATAGGAGGGGTGAGAATGAAGAGCAGGATCTGATGTGGTTGTTTTGTTAGGTGATGCTTTGTTAAGGTGCCCCCTGGGGAAGGGGGCAGCTGGCAGCAGGGTGGGAACTTCATGTGGGTTTTGTACCCTGACATGCTCCCAAGGAGGATCCCCAGGCATGGGACTTGGCTGGGCTTTGACCTCCTCCTCCTCCTTTGGCTTGTGCCTTCTCCATTGTGCTGTTCTCTCCTGCCAGGGAGATGCCAGAGCAGATAGTGTGCCACTCCTTCTGCTCTAAGGGTAAATTCACCCCTCTAAGGCCAAGCTGGGTGCTGCAGTCCCCTCTCTCATGTTCCTGAGAGCCTCTTCCAGCCCCAGTGCTTGTGTGGCTGGGCACAGGCTATGAGAACAGGAATGGATCAATGTCCCCAGATCACCCTCTCTCACTTATGGGACACCACATTGCTTCACAGCATCAGGGATGCTCTGATGCCTCTGCAATCACCTCCCTGCTGGAGCTGGACCACAGCTCTCTGGAAACCCTTCTCCAAGGTTTGCTTTGGGAGAGGGGGGCTGAGGTCTGTAGTCCTCTCTGTGTGCAAGTGCTGCAGCTTGATGATCATCTGCTGGGGGGGGGGAGGATGGCTGTGGTTGCTTGTAGGGTACAGTAGCCTATGGGCAGGCCTTCAGGGATGGGAGTCTGGAATGTCTGAGTGCACAATGCTTTTTATAGCCTGTGTGGCTGCTCTGCATCCCCCAGGGCAGGCTCCTTCAGAAAGAAAAGGGACTTGAGCTGCTCCAGCCCCCTGAGTGCCTGCATAGGGATGTTGGGCAGCTTTGTGATGCAGCTGAGCATCCCCTCTCATGGGTGGGCCAGCTCTCCCAGTGCCTAGCTGGGGGTCTCCAGAAGGTGCTGCTGGCAGAGTTAATTAATAATAATAACCCAAAGGCAGTGTTTTTTTCTCTTGATTTGGTGGGAGGTGAGAATGGGATGGGAAGCTCATGAGCCCAGAGCCCATGGGCAGGTGATCCTGATCTGCTGGGACCCAGCTGGGGATGGGGCAGGGCTCATCAGCAGTAGTGGGGGTGGATGGGAGGAAATGTCCCTCAAAGCAGGTGGAGGAAAGCCTGTGCTCTTCAGTTTTCCAATGCTGAGAACAGAGCTGTCCTGGGTCACTGTGTGAGAGCAGTGCTGGAGCTGCTGGGATGAAGGTAAGGAGCTTGTGGGGTCCTGTGAAGGTGCTGTGCCTTGCCTAGGAGCCCCTCTTGCCTGGCAAGCCTGGCCATGGTGGGAGACAGAGAACCTGCCCTGAGGGCAACTCCAGTAGATCTCCCTGGGGAGGCCCAGTCCTTCTTGAGCTACTTGACACTGTTCTTCAGCTCTCCACAACATCTCCTGTTCTTAATGAGTGCTTGGAAGTGAGTTTCTTTATTTGCCAGCCCTTTCCAGCAACAGATAATTGCAATGCTGGCACTGTGTAGCCCAGACTTAATGTCTGGCTCTTCATCTTTTGCCTTTTAACTACACAGTAATGATTAGCTGGAAGGCTGTGGGGATCCTTCTCCCTGGAGAAGCCTGGTCTGGATGTTGGGTGGCTGTGCTGTGTTTCTGTGTGCCCTGCAGGTAATGCTGTCTACCTGTAAAGAGGAGCTACTGGCTCCTGCCCTTGCTGTTTGCTCCCCTTTGGCTCAGGGATGCTGAGAAGCAGCAATGCCAGTGGGCATAGAAGCACAGAGTGGTTTTGGTTGGAGAAGTCTTCTAAGATCATTGAGTCCAACCATTGATTAACACCACCAGGGCTATGAAAGTGTCCCCAGGTGCCATGCCTACATGCTTTTTGAACACCTTCAGGGGTGGTGGCACCACCACCTCCCTGGGCAGCCTCTTCTAATGTCTGACCACTCTTGCAGCAAAGAAATTGTTTCTAATGCCCAACCTAAAGCTGCCCTGGTGCAACTTGAGCCCATTTCCTCTTGTCCTGTCTCTTGCTTCTTGGGAGAAGAGACCAACTCCCACCTTGCTCCAATTTCCTTGAAGGGAATTGCAGGGAGCAATGAGGTCTCCCTTCAGCCTCCTCCAGACTAATCAACCTCAGTTCCTTCAGCTGCTCTCTGTTCTCTAGACCTTTCAGCAGCACCCCAAGGGCTTGCTCAGCTCCCTGTGCCACAGAGTTTGTCTGAAAACCAAGCTGTGGTTTTACCAGGCTGGCCGGCAGTTGTCTTTTCTCCTCCTCGAAACCTTCCCTGCGTTTGGCTGGCTGACCTGTCCAGTACAGCCACCACTCTCTGAGTGCCTGGCAGTGGCTTTCCTTGTATCTGATGGAGGATGCTGCACCTCCACTTCTGAGCAGTGGAAGCATGCCAGGTGCCCATCCCTCAGTGCAGTGTACTCTGCTTGCACATCAGGGAGGGGGCAAGACTTGGCTTTATCCCTGGTGCAGCACAACCTTCCTGCTTGCACAGAGCTCTACCTTCAGCCTTTTCACTACCCAAAAATATTGCTGGTCTGAAGAGGAGCAGTGCTAAGAACTGCCTCTCTCACAGCTGCAGGTGCCCAAGAGCTCAGCCAGGAGCTGTGTCTGGGTTGGCATCCTGTCTGGCATATCCTAACGACCCAGATGAACAAAGTGGTGCTAAGGTGGTCCCAGGCTACCACATGTGGCACCAGCAGTGGTCTGTCCTCATCCTGCCATGCACAAGGCTGCCTGCACCGTGCAGGAGGTGCTGGTGGCCCAGTTACAGGGGGTGCAAAACATCCTTTAAACAAACAACAAAAAAGAAGGATTTTTAAAAGATCCTTGTACCTTCCCTTCCTCCTGAAGGTCTTCCTTTTCTCTGGGCTCTCCCAGGAGGAAAAGGAGTATTGTTTATTGTAGTGGTTCCTGTGGTCTGGGTGATTGGGCTGGATCTTGTGCAGCATTTTAAGAGTGATGAGGTCTGGCTCAGCTTTCCCACTCCAAGTGCAAGTCCTCTGCTCCCTCTCAAGATCTGCCCATCAGATTTTGGAGGGTGTTCTTAAGCAAACCCTGCCTGCTCAGTGCTGGCTTTGGCCAGAAGCATCCTGAGGCTCTTCTTGAAGCACATGTGGGTCTGGTTTGTGTTTGAGATGAGCTGTTGATGTTCTCTGGGGCTGAGGCTGCAGAGATGCTGCTTGTCCAGGCTGCTCGAGGTGAGCCACAGGGATGGAGGTGTTGGGAAGGAGGCAAAAATTTGTCCCAGCTGCCTCTTCTAGATACCCCCAAACTAAGGGTGCAGAGAGGCTACCCCAGGAGCAAGCTGGTTCCTCCTCGCACCTTGCTACAGCTCTGCTTTCCCTCCCACAGGATATTCGTGCTGGGCATCGGCTTTTTCACCCTGTGCTTCCTGATGACCTCGCTGGGGGGACAGTTCTCAGCCAAGCGCCTGGGGGACTCGCCCTTCACCATCAGGACCGAAGGTAGGGCAGCTCCGTGAGCCTGCAGCCGAGCAGCAGGAGGCTGCGCTGCCGCCGCCTGCCTCGCTGGCCAGGGTGTGCGACCCTGCTCTGAGGGCTGGGTGGCAGCTGCTTGGTTTCACTTACACAGCAGAGGAAAAACAAAACCATAACGACAAAAAGCTAGGGCCTGTGATGGGTTTTTTGTTTGTTTGTTTGGGTTTTTTTGTTGTCATTGTTGTTTTGTTTTGTGTTTTGTTTTCCCCCCATCAAGCTTTTGGTCTCCAAGTGGCTGAGGCAGGTCCTGTGTTGTCAGAGAGCTCAGAAATTCGGAGTGAAACCATTTGTTTGTCCTCTCCTGGGTGGGTTTGCCAAGCAAAGGATTGCTTCCAAATGAATTGCTGCTGCTGTGGCTCCTGTTGGGGAAGAGTTGGTTCATTCATGGCTTCACACGTGGCTCTGAAGCATCCTCTTTCCTCCCTCGGAAGGAAGGCTGCCAGCTTGGAGGAAGGTTCTCTTATCTGTCCCTGGGACTTGGCAGGCACAACCTGAGAGGTTTTTTCTAGCTCCTGAAGGTTGGGTTCAGGTGGTTGGGGTTGAGCCTTCCCTGTGACCCTGGTGTGTAGGGACTGACTGTCTCTTGTGGGGACATAGCTGGCTCTCAGCAGGGCACTCTGCACATGGCTGCATGGGGTGAGAAGGCCTGAAAGCAGAGCAGGACCAAGACTTTGGACTGGGGCTAGACAGGAGGCAGCCAGTGTCACCCCAGAGCCCTTTCAGTCATCTCTGAATTTCTTTTTGGCTGTTGGAAGAGCCTCCTAATGCTGGAAAACCTTTGTCACACTCATGGCAAAAGGCAAGAGTGAGCACCCATACTGTGCAACCTCAGTGGTGCCCCTGGGAAATGCAGAGGCAAAGCCTCTGGGAAAATGGTGAGATAAGAAAACTCCATCCTTGGAGGTCCTAGAACACATCTGGCTGACAGGAGGCTGTGGGCAGCTCGGTCTTGCCTCCAAGACTGCTCTTCTTGGAGCAGGAGGTTGTGGAAGGGACTCCAAAGGTCCCTCCTGGCTGGGCTGATGCTGAGCTCAGGTGGAGGGATACTGAACTCGGGTTGGGGTTGGTGCAGGTTGGTGGGAAGAGGAATGGAAACGCTCCTGGCTGGTGCTGCAGAGTCTCAATAGTCTGTTTGAATAACAAACTGACATTTAATTAACATGCCTTATGAATCCCAGGGAAACCCAAGAAATATTGCTGCCTGTTGTGGTTGCTGTTACAGGCACAATGCTGGGCTGAAGATGAGCGCAAAGGAGCAGGTTAATTTTGCTGGGCTAATTATTAGCTTTTGGTGTGAGTAATGGTGGGAAGTGGGCCAGGATTCCCACAGTCCTGGGCAGGTTCAGGGTTGTTTGCTTTCACAGACTGGCAGGGGCTGGAAGGGACCTCCAAAGCTCATCCAGTGCAGCCCCCCTGCAGAGTAGGATCACCCAGATCAGGTCACACAGGAATGCATCCAGGCAGGTGTTGAGTATCTCCAGAGAGGGAGACTCCACAACCCCCCTGGGCAGCCTGTTCCAGTGTTCTGTCACCTTCACAGTGGAGAAATTCCTCCTCGTGTTTACATAAAGCTTCCTGTGCCTCAGCTTCCACCATTGCCTCTTGTGCTGTCATTGGCATCACCCAGCAGAGCCTGGCTTTGAAGGAGCTGTGTTGGATGTGTGCCCTCTGGGTGAAGCCCAGGCTTGAATGTCTCCCAGGAGCAGGTTCCCACTTGAAACCCTCCTGGGGGAACTGCTGGTCCCTGCTGCTGCTCTCCTGTCTGTGTGGGCTCAGCCAAGTGTTGGGTTTAATGGACTCTTTTGAGCATTATTCATTAATTGATTAATTTTGCATGCCAAGCTGGCAGCATCCTCCCCCACCCCAGCTCTGAGTGTGGGCTGCTGTACCAGGACTATCTCCTGAAGTCTTTCCTGGGGTGATCCTGCCTTTTTGCTCTGGGTCTTCTTCCCAGGTGTGCTGCCAGGCTGAGCAGTGATGAGCTGCAGTTCGAGCTGCCCTTGTGCTCAAATGCTGCAGGGCTGGCTGCAAAGGGCTGAGGTTCAAGCCCAGCACCAAGCACTGAAAAATCATTTGCAACAGAGAAATCCTGTTGGCTTATGGAAAGAGCTCATGGTTGATGGCCAAGTCCAGGCTGGGGGCGTTGTTCCTGTGTCTCCATGGCTGTCCTGACCAGCCCAGCACTGAACCTCAGGCACTGCAATCCAAAGGAAAGCTTATGGAAATGCCCCAGACTTGCCCAGAGCTATCTTGGCTCCTGAGCTGTGCAAGCAGCTGCTCAAAACCAAAATGAGGAGAGATGTGAGGCAGGAACACGAAAAGGAGGAATGGATCATGTCACAGCCCAGAAGTTAATCCCATTTTTAATTTTAGTTTTCAGATGTGAATCCCTTTCTCGGAGGCTTTCTCCAAAAGCCACCTTGCTTGGTGTGTGCCAGAAAGCATTCCCTGGCTGGATGCTGTGCCAGGATGCAGCAGAGGCTTTGCATCTTAACCATAAATAAAAACACCTTCAGAAATGCACCTTATTTTAGCCTAATCTGCTGCTGTCAGGCGAGCACTGACAAAAGTTCCTTTGGTTTGAAATGGCCACCGAGACAATTTGTTCTGCAAACAAAGATCTAGTTTAAAAAAAAATAAAAATAGAGAGAGAAAGAGCACAGACAGGTCTATACATTCAAAATGTGGGGGTCACAGGAGCACAGATGTCAGGGGCTGGAAGGGACCCAAAGACATCATTGAGTCCAACCCCCCTGCCAGAGCAGGAGCAGACAATCCAACTCAGGTCACACAGGAACACATCCAGACAGGCCTTGAAAGCCTCCAGAGGAGACTCCACAACCTCTCTGGGCAGCCTGTGCCAGTGCTCTGGGACCCTCACAGTAGAAGTTCACCCTTGTGTTGAGGTGGAACCTCCTGTGCTGCAGCTTCCATCCATTGCTCCTTGTCCTGTCCCAGGGAGCAAGTGAGCAAAGCCTGTTCCCCCCCATCCTGACTCCCAGCCCTCAGGTATTTATAAACATTGATTAAATCCCCTCTCAGTCTTCAGACTGAACAGCCTCAGGTCCCTCAGCCTCTCCTCATCAGGCAGTGCTCCCCTAAACATCCTCATAGCCCTGTGCTGGACCTTCTCCAGCAGACCCCTGTCAAACTGGGGAGCCCAAACCTGACGGCGGNGGAGCCCAAAACTGAAGGCAGTACTCAAGATGAGGTTTCACCAGGACAGAGGGGGAGACGAACCTCCCTTGATCTGTTGGACACACTCTTCCCAATCCTCCCCAGGATCCCATTGGCCACAGGGGCACATTGCTGTGCCATGGATAACTTGGTATCCACCAGCACTCCCATGGAGGGGCTCTGGGCTCAAGAGATCAAGTTTTCTGTGCCCTTTTCTCTCCCCCTGTGGAATATAAAAGGTTTGGGATGTTGTGTTTGTTGTTTTTTTTTCCTCCCAAGCAATTTCCTTTCCATTGTTATTTTACTGAGTCAAGCTCTCTTGTGACAGGAGCCTGACCCTGCCAAAGCATTATTGTGGTGCTTATGGCATGGCTCTGTGTGGGTGTTTCGGCCATGGTGCCTCTGCCCATGGCTGTGCCTCTTGGCTGGTTTTGGTGCTGATGTACTGGTGGAGCTGGTGGCTGCAGGGGATTAGTGGAGGAAAATAGGTTGTGAAGTGTTAAACCCTGATTAGATGTGGCTGCAGCACTGCCTGCAACTGCAGCAGCCAGCTTAAAAAATGGGAAGACTTCTGATTTCTCCTGCTGTGGTAGGGCATCAAGTGCTGAAGGACTTTTTGGAGCACATCCAGTGGAGGCCACAAACGTGATGTGAGAGGCTGAAAGTCCTCTGCTGTGGGGCCAGGCTGAGAGAGAGTTGAGGTTATTCAACCTGGAGAAGAAAAGGCTTCAGGCAGACCTGGTGGCCTTTCAGTACTTAAAGGAGCTGGTCAGAAAGCTGGGGGCAGACTTTTCAACAGGGCNCCTGCCATAGGCAGGGACACCTCCCACTAGCACAGGGCACTCAAGGCCTCCTCCAAGCTGGCCTTGAACACCTCCAGGGAGGGAGCAGCCACAACCTCCCTGGGCAACCTGTGCCAGTGTCTCGCCACCCTCACTGCAAACAACTTCCTCCTAACATCCACTTTCAGTCTCCCCTCTGACACTTCAAACCCATTGCTCCTTGTCCTGTCATTGCAAGACCTTGTCAATAGTCCCTCCCCAGCCTTCCTGTAGCCCTCTTTAGATCCTGGAAGGCTACTCTAAGGTCTCCTGGAAGCCTTCTCTTCTGCAGGCTGCAGAGCCCCAACTCTCTCAGCCTGTCCTCATAGCAGAGCTGCTGCGGCCCTCTGAGTATCTTGGTGGCCTCCTCTGGACCTGCTCCAACAGTTCCATGTCCTTCGTGTGCTGGGGGCTCCAGAACTGCACACAGTACTCCAGATGGGATGCACTGAGGGTTCTTGTGAGAAGACTCTGGCTTGGTGGTACTCTGATACAAGTGCTCTGAGTGGTTCATACAGATGTCTTGGTGCTTGGGGTTTGTGTGCTGCAAGAGCAGTTCTCCTGCTGAGCCCCCTGAATCTTGATGCCTTGAGGAGGTGATGGCTGCTGAGCACTGGAGCTGTGTGTTTGCTGTTTCCATAACTGTCTTTTCAACCCATTTTCAAGTGTTTCCTGCCTGGGTTGATGCTCAGTTTGAGAGCTCAACACCTGCCTTTTTCCACCTCAAAACGACCTCTCCCAAGTGTCTCCAGCTGGTTTCCTGTTGGTGACCACGCTCAGGCTCCTCTGTTGTTTCCTCAAGCACTTTGGAAACAATGGGGATAGGATGAAGGAAGGACAAGGGTGGGGGAGAGCTGATTTTAGAGCTGAAGCTGGAAGATGCTGGTAGGCAGGGGTGAAGCTCATCCTCTGCAAGGCAGCTGGAAGATGCTGGTAGGCAGGAGTGAAGCTCATCCTCTGCAAGGCTGTTGCACACTTCCTAGATTGCTGAGGTGTGTTTTGGAGTCTGGCCCCCTCAGGGCTGCAGAATGTGGACTGTAACTGGGTATTGCAGAGCTTGCAGCCTGGGGCAAGAGGCTTCCCAGTCCTGTGTCACTGGGAATGTGAAACCTGGCAGGAGGTGGGCAGGATACTGCTGCCTGTGGGGACTTCCCTTGGCCTGTGACACAGCAGAAGGACAGGCGGCCAGGGTGCAGCTTCTGCTCCCAAAGCCTCTGAGATGTGGGCATTGATTTTGCAGGGAAAGGAAAAGAAACATGGAAAAGTTATGGATAAAGCCTGCTGGAGACTCCCCTGCTGGCTTGGGACATCTCCTGGCTGTAGGCTGTGGGTGAAACTGAGCAATGTCGCTTCCTTGAGACATCAGAATGGCTCTGGTTTGCCATGCTGGGGTACAGGGGGTGCAGCAGGCAACAGCCACTGGAAGTGATCATAGAATCATGGAATGGCTTGAGTTGGAAGGGACCTTAAAGACCAGCTAGTTCCAGCCCCCTTGCCATGGGCAGGACACCTTTCACTAGCCCATATTCCTCAAAGCCTCATCCAGCCTGGTCTTAAACAGTTGCAGGGATGAGGCATCCACAACTTCTCTGGGCAAACTGTTCCAGTGTTCCACCAGCCCTACAGTGAAGAACTTCTTCCTAATGTCCAATCTAAGTCTGCCCTGCCCTACTTTCAAACCATTGCCCCTTGTCCCATCACCACAGACCCTTATAAACTGTCCCTGCCCAACCTTTCTGTAGGCCCTTTTCAGGTAGTGGATGATGCTTAGCATCCTCTGGCAGGAATCCTGCTCTGCTCTCCCCAGGGCCAGCATCCCTCCTGTGTTCCAGGTACTGCAGTGCTCTCTGCCATGGCTGTTGCTTGCTCCAGTTCCTGGAGTCTCCCCTGCTTAAAGCCATTTCTTCCACCAAGGCACACAGGAGAAGGGCTTGTCTGGGGCTCTGCAGCACAGCTGGATGCTTTGGTGTCCATGGCTTCTGTTTCTCTGCAGAGCAGAGGTGGTTGGGGTGGTAGGAATTGTGCTGCAGGTATTTGTAGGGCATCTTCCCTGATCCAGAGTCATGGCACTATCAAGCAGTGGCATCTTGTGTCACTCAGTCCCTGGAATTGCTCCCTGAGGAGCAGTGCAGAGCCCAAACAGAAATGTGAGGACCTACCTGATCTCCTCGGAAGGCTCCTTTGCTCCTGTCTCTGCTGGTTTCCTTCTGCCTCGGCAGCACCCCAGGCAGATTAGCAGGGCCCAGGTACCACCACTGTTCTCACAGGAGATGCAGAAAGGTCAAGCTTGGATTTGCTTGTGATCAGAGTGAGCTCGAATAACTCAGTCACCCTCCCTCACAGCCCACTGGTGCTGGGAGACCAGGAGGAGGTGGTTTGTGTGCATGGTCCTGCCCCTCTGTGTGCAGCTCCTGGCGAGGGAGGACAGCAGAAGGGGGCTGGCTTGGTTCAGCTCTGCTTGTGAGGTCCTGGCAGCAGTGAGCTGCTGCTCAGCCTGAAGGAACTGTGAAGCAAAGCACAGATGTGTTCACCCTCACATCCCAGTTGCCTCTCTCTTGGAAAAAGGAATTTCTGGACCCCTTTGCAGACTTGCCACTTGTGACAGATCCCAATCTGCTTCTCAGTTATTTCTTCTCAGCAGAGCACATAGTTCCTCTGGCAGAAACTTGAGCTGGGCAGAGCACCCCAGAGTTGTTTTGTGGCTTTGACAATCTCTTTTCCCACCTGACTGGGGATGGGGGCTTGGGCTGCTGCCTCCTTGTGACCTGATGCACAGGCATGAGGTTCCAGGAATCTTCCACTTGTTTTGGTTGGAACAGGTCTTTAAGCTCATCAACTCCAACCACTAACCCAGCACTGCCAGGGCACCACTCAATAATGTCCTTCAGCACCACATCCACAGAGCTTTCAATGCCTTCAGGGCTAGTGACTCCAACACTGCTCTGGGCAGCCTGTTCAGGGCTCAACAGCCTTTTTTGGGGGGAGAAATTGTGCCTAATGTCCAGCCTAAGCCTCTCCTGGTGCAACTTGAGGCCCTTTCCTTTTGTCCTGTCACTTGTTCCCAGAGTGCTGGTGTTGCCCTTGCTTTCTAAAGCCACCTGAGTTCCATGTTTGCTGCCTTCAATGCACTGTGCAGTGCCAGCTGCAAGAGTCATGCAACCAAACGATGGTGACAGCATGGGTAGGGCAAAGGAGGGAGCTATGGGCAGGCTCTGCTATGCCAGCTCAGCACTAATTATTCCCAGTTTCTTCCTGAGTGAGTGATAATCCTCTCCCAGGCTGCTTGTGTCCTGTTTGGATGCTACCTGCTGAGCAGCTCTGGGTACCTGTCAGGAGCAGCTTGTCAGGATCTGCAGGCAGCAGTCAGGATGCTCGCCCAGGCCGAGGGCTGAGGCTGTTCTCAGGAACTGTATCCAGAATTCCTGATGCAAAACCCTCTCAAAGGCAGTGGGAGGCTCCCTTGGCTGATCCCCACTTCCTGCAGTGCCTCAGGGCTGTTAGCTGGAGTGTTTCCCCAGGTCCCCACGGGGAGGGCATGGGGGTGTTGGGTGCATGTCACTTCCCTGGCACCATCTGGGACACTCAGATCCTGCATGTCCTCGAAGCTTAGGGTTTCTTTTCCTGCTACATCCAGAGCTGGATTAGAGTCTCCTGGAGCCTGTGAAGCATTGGAAGTGTTCCAGCCAGGGAAGACCCATGGGGAGGAGTGTGTTGTGCAGCTCCTCAGTGCCTGTAGCTCCTTGCCAGCCTTGCTGCATCCATCCCATCCAAAGCTGCTCCAAAAAGCCTCAGGGGCCAGAGGAGGCAGCTGATGCTGGCAGAAGTGGCCTGATTGATGCCAAGCCCAGCTGCTCAGTACTGGGAGCCCCTCCTTGCTGAGAAGCTGCTCTAGACAAGATGGGCTTTGGATTTTTCCTCCTCTGGAAAAATGCTGAGGTGGTAGGGCTGCAGCTGCTTCTGAGATGCTCTGGCAGCTCCCACCAGTGGGGATGGTCCTCTTGCTTCCTTGTGGGAAGAAGGGGGTTAATGGAGATGCCAAAGCAAGGCAGAGCCCAGATGCAGGGTGAGCACTGCCTCCCCCTGGGCCTGCTTCTTGCCACTGAAGAGCAAAAAGAACTCTTTTAAGTGGATAATGCAGCAAGTGGCAGCAAAAAAAGGACTTTATCAACTCTTCCTATTGTGTACAGGGAGGCTTCTTCAGTTGGGAGTTGAGGAACAGGTGATGGTGATGGGCACTGCTGGGAGTGCCTGTGGCTGTCAGCTGCACCCCATGCAGCACCCCGGAGCCTGTGACAAGAGGCTGGAGCTGGGGTCACACTTCCATGGGCACCAGAGATGTGTCTTTAATCTGCCTTAAAGAGTGGAGGCTGATAGAAAGCATGTCCTCTCCTGCTGCTTCTGGTGTCCCCATGGGCCATCCCTCTTTGGTCCCAGAGCATTGCATTCCCCCTTGGGTTGTGGAATGTGCTTTGAGCTCCCATCTCCAGCCCACGTCTGGAAAGGGAGCTTAAAGTGGAGGTGTAAAACTTGACTGCTCTTATGAAATGGCTGCTGTGGGCAGGGAAAGGAGTACTGCTAAAGGAAGGAAAATGATCACAGAATCCGGATTGGAAAAGACCTCCAGGGCCACCAAGTCCAATCAATATCCCTGCTCTACAAGGCTCACCCTAAACCATCTCCCCAAGCATCACATCTAAACGACTCTTAAACACATCCAAGGTTGGGGACTCCACCACCTCCCTGGGCAGCTCTTTCCAATGCCTGACCACTCTTGCTGGGAAGAAATGTTTCCTAATATCCAGTCTAAACCTCCCCAGTGGCCATTCCCTCTTCTTGTGTCATAGATGATCTGTGAGGGCTGCAGGCTTAGTGCCTGCTGCTGCAGGGATGTGCTGGAGTTGGGGGGCAGATGCAGACTGGTGCTTTGCAGGGCACGGGTGGGGTAAGAAGCAGTGTAAGGGCTGCCCTAGTGACAGGTAAGGCTTAATCCACCCTGAGGACAAGGCCCTTGCTGAAGAAGTGCCCATTTGATACAATAACTGCTCAGAATGGGAACCTGCAGGCTTAAAAGAAAGAATAATGCCACTGAACTTGCTGACAGATGGAAGTGGGAATTCCCTGAGCCTGAAGCAGAGGTGAAGCTCTCAGTGCAGGGCTGTGTGCTGGCCACTTTCTTGACACCACCCCGTTGGAGGCAGCAGTGGCATCCTGCTGGCCACGGCACTCAGTTATCTCTGTAAGCAGCGACTCCCAGGGAATGATTAAACCAATTAATTGATTTTTCTATAGCTCACAAGGAAGTCAAATGGCTTTTCCAGCAAGGTGTGATGAGCAAACACCCCACCATGGCCGGCAGGGCTGTTAATGGCTCGTTATGCTTTTGTTATGCTTTTATTACCCCGTTTCACTTCTAAATCAAAATTCATCCTGAGCCCGGGAGGCAGCAGGTGCTTCAGACAAGAAAACGAGCACAGTGGGAGCCCAAGCAGCCTCTCTAAAAGCTGGGGGTTTTCCACTGATTGATTTCTTTCTCTGGCCCAAGTGAGGGACCAGGACTCAGTTCAGCTCAGGCAGAGATTAGCCAAGCTTTGCCCTCTGGCTCTGCCAATGACTCTACTCCTGCAGGCTTGGCTTTGGGTTCCTGCCCTGCTGCTGCTGGAAGGATCTGGCCATTGCTCTTGGAGGGTGCTGATGGGTTTGGAGGAAAGGAATGATTTACTCAGCACTGGAAACAGAGTGGCAGGATGCCCAGCACTGTTTGGCCAACCTCTTTGGCTTGAAGGAGCAATGGTAATCATTTTAGAAATGGGAAATTGAAATTCTGCTGTGTCTGAAACACAACATTTTGGGGCAGCTGTAAATAAGGCTGCGGGCTCAAGTGCTGGACCTGCAGAGCCAGAGGAGCGATGACAATGCTGAGCCTCCTGAAGCCTTCTTCTGGCTGCTTCTGGGGCAAACAAATGCTGCATTGAACCCTAGAATCCTTTTGGTTGGAAGAGACCTTCAAGATCATGAAATCCAGCAGAACCCTTTCTCTACTTGAGGCATTTGGGATGATTTCCCTCAATCCTTGGGGGATCAGGTCCTGATAACACAGTTTTCCTGAGGTTAGCATTGGGGACCATTGGGAGAAGGACTGGTTGAGGCAGGAGAGCTAGCTGAAGCAGGAGAAGGGCTGGTTGAGGCAGGAGAGCTAGCTGAAGCAGGACAAGGGCTGGTCGAGGCAGGAGAGCTAGCTGAAGCAGGACAAGGGCTGGTCGAGGCAGGAGAGCTAGCTGAAGCA
>VWYK01080729.1:16006-39675 GCA_013399775.1 Semnornis frantzii | reverse complement strand
GGTCTCCTGGAAGCCTTCTCTTCTGCAGGCTGCAGAGCCCCAACTCTCTCAGCCTGTCCTCAGAGCAGAGCTGCTGCAGCCCTCTCAGCATCTTGGTGGCCTCCTCTGGACCCACTCCAGCAGTTCCATGTCCTTCCTGTGCTAGGGGCTCCAGAACTGCACACAGAACTCCAGGTGGGGTCTGAGGAGAGCAGAGCAAAGGGGCAGAATCCCCTCCCTTGCCCTGCTGCCCACACTGCTCTTGCTGCAGCCCAGGACTTGATTGCTGTGTGGGCTGCATGCACACACTGCAGGCTCATGTTGAGCTTTTCATCAACCCAGAGGTGAGATGAAGCTGGGTTTACTACCAACCATGACTTAATCTGCTGTGAAACCTGGGCTGAGATCTCATGGAATGAGATCCCAGTCTCTTTGGGGGTACCAAGCTGCAGCCCCTGGGAATCCTCTGTGCCATGGGAGAATGGGCACCACCAACCACAGAAAGACTAAGTGGTGTATCCTGAACCCACCCAGGTCAGCAGTGTGACTGTGGAGATGCTCTGGTGCTGTTTGTAATTAGGATCCTGGGACTCCACCAGGGGCTTGTTTCTGCCTTCCCTCCTCGTCTCTGTCTCTTTGATCACCAGTGACCGACTTGAAGCTGTCAGCAGAAGATAATGCAATTAAAGGGTGACAATTTCAAAGGGGATTTATCCTTTAAAGCGCCTCTGGTGGCCTCCTTCATCTCCTCCTCTGCTCAGCAAAGCTGCCAGAGAGGGCTCTGTGGTTCCACCTGCGCAAAGGGGATGCGTCCTGGTTTGTACCCGGTGCTGTCCTGCTTAATGCTGCATCTCGAGCAACATCAGGAGGGCTTGGGGCTTGCAGAGCCCCAGAGAAGAGGAAGGTGGCGAAGGCTTCAGTGGACCTTATGGCACAGCCTTCCAGCACTGCTCCAGTGGAGGGCAGGGTTGGCTTTTCCCCTTGGGAGGTTCAAAGAGGAATTGAAGTATGTAAGTGTAGTTAATGGCCTGCCTTGGGAAGCCCTCCAGCTGCCAGGGCAGGCAGCTTTCTGTGGCTGAAAGTTGCTCCAAGCTCATTCTTGCTCCATAGGTGCTGACTGAATACCCTGTAGGAGCCCACCAGCCTCTTGTAATGCTTTGGATAAGACTCTTGGAACCTCCAAAGATGCAAGATCCTCACAAGAAGTGATCAGGGGAGTTGTGGGATGTCACACCAGGGTAAAGTGGCACAGGCTGCACCCATGACCCAGCCTGCTGTGGCTCTGGGTATTGCTGGATCCCTTCTCCAGCCATCCCTGGGCTCCCCCTGGTTTGTGCTGGGAAGGTAAGGGATGGGTTCCCTAAGGAGGATGAGCAGCAGCCTGCCAGTCAGCTGCAGAAAAGTCAATACTGCTGTTAATTGAATGCAAGCCTCCTAAATCAGCAGAAGGAAGGAAATTAGAGGTACTTATGGAAGCCTCCTGGAGAGCTATTTACTGGGCAAGGGAAATATTAGTTTGTAATGGAAGTGTTGGTCCCCTGCTGGAAAGCATTTGGGAGGGAAAGAGGCAGTCCAAAGTGGTTGATCCAAGCTGGCACTGTAACTGGACAGTGCTGTGGCTCAGACAAGAGCTTTCCCAGGAGCTGGCTGCCCCTGCCCACGGGGAAGTGGCAGTTGGGAGGGCTGGGGTCATCGGTGCTGGCATCCCTGGTTGTCCCTCTCCCCCCCTGCAGTGGTTAGCCTGCAAAGGGTGCTATTTGCTAATGGCTGATTAATCTTCCAGCTTAATTACTACCAAGGCTCAGTTAATTTCCACACACTTTAAGTATTTGTTCTTGTAATCATTACATGACTCCATATTCCCCCAGTAATTAAAAGTCTCACAATATGACACTAAATGGGTGATGCTCCAGCATCCTGCCAGCCTGGCTCTATTAATTCCTGAGTTGTTGCCCTCCATGAGCTGGCTTTAGTGAAACCACTGACAGCTGCTGGGGTCCTCTGCTATCCAGGAGAGCCCAGAGAGGTCACAGACCCCTCCAAGTACTGTCTTCTCAGCATGCAGTGGGGCTCAGAGGCCACCTGTGAGGCTGGTGCTGTGTGGTGTGAGAGCAGTCTGTGGAACAGGCAGAGCCCCAGAGCAGCCTGTGGGGAAGGTAAAACCCATCCTGTGATCCAGCTCAGCACTGCTTGGGGCTGCTTTTGGTGAGCAGAGCTCAGCCACAAGAGCAGCAGCAGCAGAGCCCAGCAGCCAGCTCTGCAGGAGCCTTCTTCCCCAGTGCTTTCTTTCCTCACAGGTTTCACAACCCATTTCATCCTAGCTAAGGCAGTTCCTTGCCAGCTCTTGGGAGCCTCTCCAGCCCAGTCCTGGATGCTGTCAGTGTTAGCTTGGAGGGGCTGGGAATATTGTAGGGGGTTGCTAAGGACTCCTCAGTCTGGGGTCCCCATCAGGGTTGGGGAAGGAGGTGTATGGGGAAGTCCCTGCCTGGGCAGCTGAGATCTGTGCCTTTCCTCTCTTGAGTAGAGTGGAGAAGTGGCTGTGTACCACCAGCACAGTGCTCCTGGGTCAATCCATGTGCTCCAAACATGCCCAAGGGGTTCTGGGCTTGTTGTAAGGGATCACCAGTGTAGTGGGAGGGTGGAGGTGCCCGTGTGTGCCCAGACCACTCACATTTTCCCTTCCAGCTCCCAGGCTTCACCTCCAGCTCAGTTTGCTGAAGCTGATTCTCCTTTGCTTTCTGTTTGTTTTGTGCCTTTCTGTCCCAAGACATCATAGAATCATAGAACCAACCAGGTTGGAAGAGACCTCCAAGCTCACCCAGCCCATGCCAATCAACCAGAACACGGCACTAAGTGTCCCATCCAGGCTTTTCTTGAACACCTCCAAGGATGGTGATTCCACCACCTCCCTGGGCAGCCCATTCCAATGTCAATCACTCTCTCTGTCAAGAGCTTCCTCCTAACATCCAGCCTGGACCTACCCTGGCACAACTTGAGTCTGTGTCCCCTCATTCTGTGCTAGGGGCTGCTTCACCACTGGGCTTGCAAGTGTAGCTTCTTGATGCATCAAGATATGGAGGTAGAGTGCTCTTGGTGGTGGTTTGTGCTGCTGCCCAGGTAAGTGGCTCAAGCCTGCTCTGAGAGACAGGAGGATAGTGAAGGTTTGGGCTTGTAGATTCACCTCAGTGTCCTGCCTGGGAAGGATCTCAGAGCATTTTATTGCATTCTTAAAATATTTTAGTTAATGATCTTGGTTATACATTACTGAGAAGTTCTCCCTACAGTGATAAACTCCTGGCTTTGGTGAGAAAGTTTATTTATATATACAAAAAATTATTTATTTATTTATTTATTTAAATGAGATTTACTAAAATAGCAGCATGTTCCCTTGGAGTGTTCAGCCAGGGGCTTTGGGGCATCTCAGGGTCTGGCCCTTTAAAGGCATTAGTGTGAGAAACATCACCAGAGTAAAGGGAAATGAAAATAAATGGAAGTACTTGGGTGAGTTAAATGCTGCAGGATTTGTAAAGTGATTTATGGCACAACTTGGTGTTGGAGTGTTTTGGGAAGGGTTCTACCTCTGCATCATCCCAGGTTTGCTTTGGGTGAGTTCCCAAGGAATTTTTCTCATCCCAAAACAAGTTCTCAGGGTTATTTGCTCAGGCTGAATTCTAAGTGGGCACAAACACAGCCAGAACAAGCTCAGGTCTTTGTTCAGGTGCTCCTGGAGAGAAGACTGAGATGTTTCTCTCAACCCTGAGGTATAAAGGCTGTGGTACCACCTCTGGAAGTTCAGCTCCCTGTCCTGCCAAGCAAAGCCCTCATGGAGCTGAACATCAGGCTGAGGTTTGTGTCCCCAGAGCGGCGAAGCAGCACCATCCCTGGGTACCCTTCCTTGCTGCTTTCTGCTGAGCCTTGGGGGTTTTTCTTGAAGGGGGGGTGGAACAAAACATCTGTAAGGAGGCAAATGGCAGCACAGATGCTGTAATAAGCAAGTTGAAACCACTTGGTAAACTGCTCTGTGCAAACGTTGTGTTTGATGCTTTATCTTCAGAGCATCTGCTTTGCTCCATCTGTATCAGGCTTCCCAAATCCCTGCTTCCACCAGTTAATAGCAAGAAATATCAGATGAGGAAGCAAATATGTTTTAAGGCTTGTATTATGAAGACAGCACAGGGAAAGAAAGGGGAAAAAAAAAAAAAAAAGGCAAAGAGATTCATTTTTTCATAATGCCACTGCTCTGAGAGGCAATAAAAAACACAGCTCCTTGTAAAGGGATAAACAGGCTGGGGCCGAGTCGCTGCTGAGAGGCAAAGCAAAGAGAACCAAATTAATGGATGGGGAAAAAGACCAAAAAACCAACCCAAACAGCGAAGGCAAAGTCAACCTCTGGCTATATTATGTGGCAAATGATCTGCCAGTTGGGAAACATACATCTCAATAGCAGTTTTTGAGAGGGGATGAATAGGGGCTGCGGTGCATTCCGAGGCACCGGTGTGATGCGAATCTTTAATCAGCCTGTATGCATCTGCAAATAATGAAGGTAAAATCAATATTGATGGTTAGAAGATAAAAAGTCCTGTGTTTGCTGGAAAAAATGGTTTTAAGGCCCCAGGGGAAAAAAAAAATGTTCTAGAAAAGGCAGAGTAACTCACTGGAGTCTCGCTAGCTGGAGCAGCCCCCAGCGTGGTTTGCTGGCGTTTAGGTGGTGCTGTAGGATCTAAAAGGCATCCAGGGGTAAAAAAGAAGCCCTGAAAGCTTGTTGCTGCTTCCTGAGAAGAGGTAGGGTTGGAAACAAGTCCTTCTTTCTTCTGGGCTGGTGAGGCCAGGCTGGCATGGCAGGTCAGCTGGGGAGGTGTAGTTGGATGTTGCATTGCTGCTTACAGAGTCACGGACTGGGGCTGGAACAGACCTCCACAGATCATTGAGTCCAACCCCCCTGCTAGAGTAGCTTTGCCTAGATCAGGTTGCACAGGAACACATCCAGGTGGGTGTGGAATCTCTCCAGAGAAGGAGGCTTCACAGCCACTGTGGGCAGCCTGCTCCAGGGCTCTGGTGCCTTCACAGTAAAGAAGTTTTTCTGCAGTTCAAGTGAAGCCTCCTGTGTTCTAGTTTGTAGCTGTCACACCTTGTCACAGACCACAGCATGCTAAGGGTTGGAAGGGACCTCCAGAGATCGAGTCCAACCCACCTGCAAAGCAGGACCACCTAACACAGGTCACACAGGAATGCTTCCAGGTGGGATTTGAAGATCTCCAGAGAAGGAGACTCCAGAACCTCTCTGAGCAGCCTGTTCCAGTGCTGTTACCCTCACAGTAAAGAAGTCTTATCTTGTGTTGAGGTGGAGTTTTCTGTGACTAAGTTTATGTCCATTGCTCCTCATTCTATCACTGGGTGCAATTGAGAAGAATCTGGCCCCATCCTCATGACCTCCACTCTTCAGGTATTTATATGCATTGATAAGGTCCCCTCTCAGGCTGCTCTTTTGCAGGCTGAAGGGCTCCAGGTCTCTCAGCCTCTGCTTTGAAGAGCTGCCACTGAGCAGAAGCAGCCACTCAGCTCATCCTTCCCAATGTCTCCAGTTACTAAGAGTAAGGCATCAGGTTCTGACGAGCTACTGAAAACCTTTACTGCCTTTGAGGTGGTTTTAAATGTCTTATTTTCTTGTCCTCTGCCTGGGTGGCAAATCCCTCTAATAATAGGTGATGTAACTCATACTTAACCTTCCTGTCATCACTTAACACATTAAATGGAATTTGCTGCTCAGGTGCTGCTCTTGTTGCCCAGCAGATAAAGCCACCCACACAGAGGGAGAGTTGAGGGTGGATCCTTATTTTTTGAGGGATGCTTCCTACTGTTTTTCCATATTCTTGATATGTACCAAGAACCACAGTGGATAATTTTTTGTGTTGCTTCACAGTGACCCTCTGTGTTCTGGGGAAAGCCTTGCAGAGCTCATGCAAAGCAGCTGCCTTGCTTGTGAGAACTGCAAGTGCTGTCTGAGGGTGATGATCTGACATCAAGGGGCTCTGAGCTGAAATCCTGTATTTGGGGAGCAGCTGGAGCTTGCAAGACATGGGGAAGGTGGCAAAGATGCTGGGACAGACCCATCACCCAGGCAAAACCACTGGTGTGGCAGGACCTGGCTGCTTGCAAGGCTGAGCCTGGAAGGAAGCAATTTATTTAGGCTAGTGAGCCTGAAGCCTGCTTCCCTTTGTTCCTGGGTGCCCAGTGCCCAGCTCTGGCTGAGCTGAGGTCATCAGAGAGGGGGATTGAGGTCACCATTGACTTTTGTGTTTCTAAGTATTTGTTTGTTTGGAAGTGAGTTTGTACCAAAGTGAGAAGCAGGAGAGCTTCTGGAAGGAGGCAGAGGCTGAGTTATACGCAGATCTGGGTGCTCTGAGGTGTGGGAGCAAGGCTGCTCTGCTTGTCCTCTCTTCTTGCAATGGAGAAAGCAGAGGAGCATCTCCACCAAGCCAAAGTCCCTCTCTTGTTGCTGGAGCTGGAGGCTGGGCTTGCTGGCTCTAAATTCACTGCATCCTTGTGATGTTTGCTCCTAAGCTGCCCCTCCCAGCTCTTCTCTGGACTCTATCTATCACCTGTATGCTCTAACAGCCACTCACCAGTGGAAACACAGGCTGTAGAGATGGAGAGTTCACAAACTCCCAGGGCTGATTGAGCTTTGCAAGCCTCAGACTGGGAGCATTTTATCTCCTCAGAACCATGCTGGGAAGCAGAGCTTATCACAGGTCATTTCTGTGCCCATATTGTGCAGGGCCTCATGAACAACCTCCCTGCTGCAGCGGTGACAGCTGCTGGCAGGATA
Source organism: Semnornis frantzii (assembly GCA_013399775.1). Classification (NCBI taxonomy): domain Eukaryota; kingdom Metazoa; phylum Chordata; class Aves; order Piciformes; family Ramphastidae; genus Semnornis; species Semnornis frantzii. The sequence continues at coordinate 32,870 of VWYK01080729.1, read as the reverse complement.
CCTGGGCTTTATTCTCTGCAAAGGTTGAAAGGTACTTGGGGGCAATGGTGTCCTCTGCATTTAATTGTTATTTCTTAAAAGTCTGGGATGTGTGGCTCCCTGTGGAGGTATGCAGGCTGCATATTGATGGTCATAAACCATGCCAGAAGGAAAAATGTGGGCTGCTGGCTGCTGGAGAATGGACTTTAAATCAACAAGCGAAGCAGTAGCGGTTCATAAAACTGGGATTTTTTTAGCCTCGAGGACACAGGTACTTTAAATCCCAGCCTTCAGGTTCACTGATCTGCTGGAGAACAAACATAAAACTTCACCAGCAAGGACCTGACATCAGCACTTTTTTTTTTTTTTTTTTGGTGCCAGGAATATTCAAGGTAGCTCTTTTGGTTTTGCTCACTGCCTGTGACATTTCCTTGTATTCTAATGAGCTTGGCAGCAGCAGGAGCTAAAACTTATGACCCAGCTGCTGCAGAAGGGGAAATAATTTATTGTGATAGCCATGCTCGTCAAGATGTGGGTTTTGTTCGTGGTGGAAGCAGCAGGTGAGGGGTTGGAGGTGAAGAGCTTGCTCCTTGTGGAGCCTGGCAGGACACTGCTGCTGATGGATGGAGCTCTCTGGTCCTTTCTTAGATTACAGCAGGTTTTAATTGATGCTCAGCTCTTCACAGGGCTCTGTTGCTCCATCTAGGCAATGTAGATGGGTTTAAGGCTGCTGCTCACCCAGGTTTAGTTTGATAGATGCCACAAGTGGCTACTTGGACTGGTGGAATCTCATCTGGAGCATGGTGGGAATCATAGAATCACAGAATGGTAAGGTTGGAAGGGACCTCAAGGATCACCTAGTTCCAACCCCCTGCCATAGGCAGGGACACCTCCCACTAGCACAGGTCACTCAAGGCCTCATCCAACCTGGCCTTGAACACCTCCAGGGAGGGCGCAACCACAACCTCCCTGGGCAACCTGTGCCAGTGTCTCACCACCCTCACTACAAACAACTTCTTCCTAACATGCAGTTTCAATCTTCCCCTCAGACAGGGTGAGGGGAAGGTGCCTGTGGGCTGTGCTAAAGCTGCAATATGCAGGTCAGCCCTGGTGCTGCTACTGCTGACCTTGGCACCATGTCTGGGCACCCTGCCACAGAATCAGAGAATGGCTCCTATTGGAAGGAACTTAAAAGATGTTTAGCTTCAACCCCCCTGCCGTGGACAGGGTCACCTCCCACTAGATCAGGTTGCTCAAAGCCTCACCCAGCCTGGTTTTAAACACTTTCTGGGGTAAAGCATCCACAGCTTCTCTGGGCAGCTCATTCCAGTGTTACAGAATCATAGAATGGTAAGGTTGGAAGGGACCGGAGAGGATATGGACTCAGCACATCAGAACAGCCGTGGGTTTTGTACACTTGCTGGGATGGGCTTGAACAGTTGAGATTAGAGAAGTCTTAATTTTCAGGAGGAGAAAATGTGGGACACCTTTTGCTCCTTGTTGACTGCCCCTCAGGGACAATCTTAGAATCATAAATGGTTTAGGTTGGAAGGGACCTCAAAGCTCATCCAGTTCCAAACCCTTGCCATAGGCAGGGACATCTCCCACTAGCACAGGTCACTCAAGACCTCTTCCAACCTGGTCCTGAACACCTCCAGGGAGGGAGCAGCCACAGCAGTCCCTGGGCAACCTGTGCCAGTGTCTCACCACCCTCACTGCAAAGAAATTCCTCCTAACATCCAGATGTTCCATCAGTGCTCACATCCAGTGTTCCAGCACCTTCATAACAAAGAACTTCTTCCTGATGTTCAACCTAAATCTATCCTGCTCTAGTTTCAAACCACTCATGTTTCAAAGGCCCTCGTGGAGTCCCTGCAACCTGTCCCCAAACCCTGCCCCTGATGCTCCTCACCAGATACCTGGAAACCCTCTCACTTGCACCTCTGACTGCGGGGCTGGCGCAGGCTATCCGCATGTCCTACCTGTCTTGCAGCTGTCTGCATTCTGCTCCAGACCCATGAGCACCCTCAGCCCTCCTCCAGCTTTGCCTGCTTTTCTTTGCACTTCTTTCTCTCTCTCTCCTTTATTTTCCTCTTTCCTCCGCATGGCTTCCTACGTGCACCGTGAGGCCAATGATCACCGCAGAGGATTTTTCAAACAGAGCACATCTGAAATTAGAAAAACAATTTTTTCCAGCCTATTTAATGCTTCCCTGTGTAAAATGCACAGATGTAGCTGTGTTTTATCAGCAGAATGTGGAGCACAGCAGAATGCTGAGTTCTGTAGGCTTTTATTAAACCGCCTGGAAGGCAGTGACCTCAGTGCCTGGTATGCACCGAACCAGGTCATGGAGTCATTGAATGTTAGGGGCTGGAAGAGACCTCCAGAGATTACAGGACAACAGGATATCAGGGGTTGGAAGGAATCCGAAGAGATCATCAAGCTCAACCCTCCCTGCCAAACAGGATCACCCAGGGCAAGTCACACAGTATTGCACATCCAGATGGGTCTTGACGTTCCCCAGAGAGGAGGACTGCACAGCCTCTCTGGGTAACCTGTGCCAGGGCTCCAGAACACTCACAGTTTTTCCTCATGTTGAGCTGGAATTTTCTGTGTTCCAGTTTGTAGGCATTGCCTCTCATCCTACCACAGGGCACCACTGAAAAGAGTCTGGCACCTTATTCTTGGCACCTACCCTTGTAAACATTGACGAGCTCCCCTTTCAGTCTCCTCTTTTCCAGTCTAAAGAGCCCCAGGGCTCTCAGCCTTTCCTCATCAGACAGATACTTCATTATCCTCCCAGCCTCCACTGGACACTCTCCAACACATCCCTGTCCCTCTTGAACTGGAGAGCCCAGGACTGCAGAGTCCTCTGACATGGTCTCACTAGAGCATGTCCTCATGTTGGGCCCTGCAGCCAGCTTCAGCCTGCTGGAAGCTTCCAAGGATGCCAAGTTTGCTATAAACACCCTTGGGTGTCATCACAGGGAGACATCAAGTTATCAGGGTCTGTTTTCCTTCCCAGGTTCCAACCAGCTGCTGGGTTGATGGAGAGGATCCAAGCTATAGCTCAAAACGTCTCAGACATCGCAATAAAAGTTGACCAGATCCTCCGGAACAGCCTCCTGAGTGGGAAAGGTGAGTGTGCCCCCAGGCTCCCTCTGCTCCAAGCCTCCTCTGGGTTCTGCAGTTGCACTGGGCAGATCCAGCCAAGCCTACCCTGGAAAACTGGTGAAAATGCAGAAGCATGGATGTGGGTCTGAGGTTACTCAACTGGTTCCTGTCTCCAGGACTAGCGGAGCACCTGAAGCTCTTTGGCAGACCTCCTAGGGCTGTTTGTGTCCAATTCTGTCCTGAGCCAGCACATGGTCACAGATTCTCTTTGAGGAGACAAAGTCCTGAGTGTGGTCTCAACCTCCTCAGAGGCTTTTAGGGCTCTCACCTTGCTATTACAGCCAGGAAGGCTGCATGGGGAACCACCTTCAGGGTCACCTGACAGCAGAAATGTTCTAAAAGCATTGCCTCACTTAACCCAGGAGGACCTGAGCAGGGATGATCAATCTGCAGAGAAACAAGACCTGGGAAAGTCAGGTCTGCAAGGGGCAGGAATGGTGACAAATGTGGGTTGCTGTCAGAAATAAATGGCACCAAATTAAATGCAGTGTTAAAGAGGAGAAGCTGGGCCAGCACAAACACTGGGATAGAAAAATGTGGTGGTTTGAATCCAAAACCCAGAAACTGGGATCCAGTGCCAGCAGAGTCATTTCCATCCCGCTCTGGCAGTGCTGGGAGGGCACCTGAGCTCCACAGACATTTTTCCAGAGACAGCTGCATGGTTCTCAGGATCTGGGCTGGCATCAGTAAGTGGAAGATGCTTCCATTGTCTCTTCCACCTCATGCTTTTCAGTTTCAGGCAAAAAAAAAAGGTTACAGTAGGAATGGTGTCTTCTGTTAATCCAACCAGGGAGGAACAAAAGATCCTTTTTAGCTACATTTGTGACCTATTCTGGGGCTGACCTTGGGGGCTGAGTCTTCTCTTGACAGCTCAGCAGGACAATTTTCATTGTAAATTCACAGTGTAGAGGCTGGTAAGTTGCTTCCTCGGGTACAGCAGCCTGCTTGTAGATGATTAACAAGACCTGGGGTCTGGACCAGGCTGGTGATATAAGAAGCCCTGCTGAGATTGGGGGAAGGAGAACTGAAGCAAGGCTGTGGTGGATTTTCTCTGTTTCCTCCCTGACCTTGGGGAAGATGCTCCACATCTTGGTGTCCTGCTCCACCAGGTGGGATAGGGCTGTCTGCTGGCCCAGCTGTGGTGCCTGTAAATGTGCTTAGGGATTGATAGTCCCATCCTATTCCATTCCATTGTTTACAACTGCTCTGCCAGCACATTCTGGCTTTCCTCATACCCAAATTGTCTTTCTGCAGTGGTGGAAGGCAGGAGGGACCAGTGTGAGGTGCCCAGGGACCCCAAGTACCCTGACTGTGCTGGGAAAGTGGAGGTGAGTCAGGATTGCCTGTCTTGGGGAGGGTCTCAGCCTGGGATAGAAGCTGCTGGGAAGGGTGCAAAGCAGTGGGCCTGGATGTTAAACTGGGAGGGGAAGTGGAGAGGGAGGTGCTTTCTAGAATGAAACTCTCAGCTTCAAAAGGGAAAAGGGGTGGCCTGCTGCTGAAGGAGGTGCAGAGCCAAAGATGTGGTAAAACAAAACACATCTGTGCTGTGAGAAGACGACACATGGGAGATGTCCAACCTCTTCTGGGAGCCTCTGCCATACAAATGGAACTGTTTTCCCCTATAGCAAGGCACACAGCTCCAGTTTTAGCTTGGTTTATGTGTCTAATGGCAGAAGTGTGGTGAGGAGAAAGCACTGTCCCTCTTCTTCAACTATCTGGAGCATTCACTAGTGTCTGGGCATGGTTGCTGTGCCAGAGAGCATGTTTAGATGAACTAATTCATCATAGATTCATAGAGTGGTTTGGGTTGGAAGGGACCTTAAAGATCATCTACTTTCACCCCCCCTGCCATGGGCAGGGACACATCCCACTAGACCAGGTTGCTCAAGACCCCATCCAACCTAGCCTTGAACACATCTAAGGATGCCTCAGGGCACCCACAAATTCCCTGGGCAACCTGTTTCAGTATCCCACCACCTTCACTGTAATTAAAAGCATCTCCCTCTTCCCTCTAATTCCCAGCCCCTCTTCCCTCCCGTTCCCAGCCCCTCATTTCCAGCTCTGGCTTCTGCAGGAACAAGTCTCAGTGAAAAGATGTTGAAGGGCTCATTAAAATGACACTGGGGGTGTGTGATTTCCTCTTTCCCTTGATGCCAGGCATCCTTTCCTTCCATGATTTGAGTAACTTGAGAATGGGTGTAGAAGGCTGTGAGTCAACCTCCTCTTGGGGTGATTGCTGCCTTCTACATCTTGGGCACAGCAACCTGTCTCCAAAAGAGGTTTGGTTTTGTGGTTGAATTGGGAAGACGCTGGCAAGAGCTGTTGTGGAGGCTGATAAGTTGCTGCCCCAGCTGCTGGTTGTTCTCCTTCATGTGAAATCATGCCTGGGGACCGCTGGGGAATGTGTCTCCTTGCCTCATTGTGCTCTCCAGGGCAATGAGAGCAGCAGCTCCCCTCAGTCCCCAGCAAAGTTAGTGAGAAGACAAGCCTGTGGTGTACCATTTCCTAGAGACTAATGGCTGTGCCCCCAGGGAAGACACTTGTCTGATGCTGGAACCAGTGCTAGAAATCCCAGGAGGCCCCAGCAAACTCTCCTGGCTCTTTCTCTGCTCCAATTGGCACCGGAGGCACAAGGCAGGCAAACATCTGGTGCTGGCTGCATGCTGGTTTGCAGCCCTTTCCCTTCTAGCTCCCAGCCAGAGAAGGTGATGGAGAGCAGAGGCTGCCCGTTGCAGAGGCAGCTCTTAGGGTGTCTTCCTCCCCTCCTAGCTGCAGATTGAGCCCCATGTGTTTCTTTGCCCCCTTGCAGTGGATGAGGGCCAGGTGGACCTCGGACCCCTGCTATGCATTTTTTGGCGTGGATGGCACCGAGTGCTCGTTCCTCATCTACCTCAGTGAAGTGGAGTGGTTCTGCCCTCCCCTGCCCTGGAGAAACCAGACAGAGCCTTTGCCCTCCCCACCACCACTGCCCCGGGGGCAGGTAAGGTGGGGGCAGTCGGTGTCCTGCTGGCCCTGGGGGACTAAAGGGAAAAATGATGGCTTTGTGGCTGCTGGAAATAGATGTGCCCAGAGTCAGCAGGGCTGTGATGCCTCACAGGGGTTTTCATAGACTCAGAGAATGGTTTGGGTTGGAAGGGACCCTTCAATGTCACCTAGTCCAGCCCTCAGACAGTGAGCAGGGGCATCTCAACTCAACTCAAGCAGGTTGCTCAGAGCCCCAGATAACCTGACCCAGAATGGTTCCAGGGGTGAAGCTTCTCCCACCTGTTTGGGCAACCTATGCCAGGGTCTCACCACCCTCAGTGTAAATTTTGCTTTTTCCCTCTCCCTAGTCTAAATCTCTCTCTTTTAGTTTCAAACCATTGCCCCTCATCCTGTCACAACAGGCCCTGCTAAAAGCTACCCCCAGTTTTCTGATTGGATCATTTAAATACTGAAAGGCCACCAGAAGCTCTTCCTGGAGCCTTCTCTTCCCCAGGCTGACCAGCCCCAACTCTCTCAGCCTGTCCTCACAGCAGAGAGCTTCCAGCCCTCAGATGATATTTGAGGCTTGATCTGGCCCTGCTCCAACAGGTCCCTGTCTCTCCTGCGCTGAGGCATTTGGGATGCCACAAGACGATCAGGGTGTTACAGGGCCCCCGGGGATCCGGTGCATTAAGGAGAGGTCTGGCGGCCCCAGGGGCAGCTGTGCTGCCAGGAACGTCCCCCAGCATCTCAGCCGCGCTGGGCAAACCTCTGCCAGCCGCTGCGGCAGGCAGCCCGGGGCCTTCCCCTACTCTCCAGATGCCGAGCATGCTCCTTTCCCAGGCAGCTGTCCGGAGCGACCTGTCTGCCCTGCTGGAGCTGATCGGCACCGGCAAGGAGTCCCTCAGCTTCATGAAGAAGAGGATCCGGCACCTGGGCCAGCAGTGGCTGCGGGCGGCTCGGCGGCTCCAGCAGAAGCTGAAGGGCAGGCAGCGGGACCTGAAACACGTAGGAGCGAATGGCGTGGGGCGGGGGGGCTGGGGTGGGGAGATGGAACCGCTGAGCTGTTGGGAACACCGCGAACGGAGGCAGCTGGGCTGCGAGCGAGCCGGCAGGAAAAAGCATTTATGGAAGCGTGTGGGGCTGCAGGAGCAGCTCTGTGTGCCTTTGGGGTCTTGCAGCACTGGCGGTGCTGAAGAATGAGGTGAGGGTTTGGAGATCCTGGTGGGGAGGAGGCAGCATCCACCCTTGTGGCACGCAGGGAGGCTGGCACAGCTGTAGAGGTGCTGAGGGTGCTGCGCCTCCCGTTTGTGTGTCTGTGGTGCCATGCCTTTTGGTTTGTGTGTGCCAGGAGATCTGGCTGAACTCCGTGGGGATGGACAGTGTTGTCCATAGCAGTGTGGATCTGGTCCCAGGCTGCAGAGCACTGGTTGAGGGAGGCTGCCAAACTGGCTAGGGGATCTTTCCTAATTGGGCATAGATCAGCTGGCTTTATGCCCAGCTGATGTCCCTAAGTAATTAGAGTGCTGAAAAAGAGTTGGAGGGAATCAGAGAAATAAATTAGTTTGGGCTGGAAAACCCAAATTATCCCTTTCCTCCAGCGCTGACTCCTCTCCTTGTCTCTCCAGATCCTGATCCATATTGGCTTCCTGACAGAGGAGTCGGGAGATGTTTTCAGCCCACGTGTGCTGAAGGGAGGCCCACTGGGTGAGATGGTGCAGTGGGCTGACATCCTGGCTGCCCTCTTCCTCCTGGGACACAGCCTGAGGGTCACTGTCTCCCTGAAGGAGCTGCAGGGGTGAGTCTGCAGTGCTGTAGGTGCACAGTTCCCCCCCAAGAGTGTCTGTCCCCTGCACCTGTATGGGTTACATTGAGGTGCTGCAGGTCCAGAGAAGGGCAACGAAGCTGATGAGGGGTCTGGAGAACAGATCTTGTGAGGAGCACCTGGAGAAACTGGGGTTGCTCAGCCTAGAGAAAAGGAGGCTGAGGGGAGACCTTCTCACTCTCCACAACTCCCTGAAAGGAGGCTGCAGCTGGGTGGGGATGAGCCTCTTCTGCCGAGGAACAAGCAACAGGGCAAGAGGTGCCTCAAGTTCACCAGGGGAGGTTTATGTTGGACACGTGGAACAATTTCTTTCCTGAAAAGGTTGTCAAGCCCTGGAAGAGGCTGCCCAGGGGAGTGCTGGAGTCACCATCCCTGGCGGGATTTGAGAGATGTGTGGGTGTGGTGCTTAGGGGCATGGTTTAGTGATAGTAGCTTAGCAGTAGTTGTGGGATTGCAAACTCAACGTGAGCTGTTGGACTTGATGTTCTCAAAGGTTTCTTCCAATCTTAACAGTTCTACAAATTCTATAACCATGTGCTGTGATCCTCTCTGCTGATGGAGTTGTGTAACTGCTTGGCTGCTGCTGCTACCTCCTGTAACCTCTCAAGGCTTCCTCACCTCCTGTGAGACCTCTCAAGTGGAGGGCAAGCCCTAGGGAAAATGCAAACTAGGGTGGGCTAAAAATCAAGAAAAGCCTCAAGCTGTCTTGAGGACCGGGCAGGTTTTGCGTGATGCTGAGCCAACCTCAGCCTCATAATGAGCTACTCTGAAAAGAAAGTGAAGAAAAAAAAGAGTCCCCAGAATCCTGGACGGAAAAAAACACCAAAAGCCAAACCCAAACAACAAACCAAAACAACAACAACAAAAGACCGAACCCAGCCCCTGCACGTTCAGAATTAATGAAAGGAATTAGCTCCCAGCTAATTAACTCGGGAAAAAAAAAACTCGGGGGGTGGGGAAGAAATAAATAAAATGATGCTGGTCCTAAGGCAAAAGGTAGCAGCAGCTTCTAGAGGCAGGCGAGCAGCAGGGCGATCTCCGTGCCGCTTGCTGAGCTACATTGACAGCGCTAAATAATAGCTCTGTGCTCAAGGATGAAAGGAGTTAATGGCTGGGAGGGTTCTGTGGTTGATGTTGTGTGGGTTCTTGTTTGTGTTTTTCAATGAGGAGCCTCATGGTGGTCTTTTAATGAGGGGAAGGAGCTGGCTGAGCCTTACGCGGGGGTTTACAGCATCCATTTGGCTCTGGTGGAAGGCTGGAGTTGTGCTGGAGAGAGCTGCCTGGCTGCCTGTGGCGTCCCAGCTCTCTCAGAAGTGGAGGAGCTTCGAGATCAGTTTTGCGGTGGTCAGACGTGGATTTGGATGTGTCCCCTGGGATGCCTGAGAACAGTAGCTCTGCCTCTTCCCCTTTGCAGATGGGTAGTGAGAGAGCCAGGCTGGGACTGCACATCCTGTGCTTCAGTGCTCCGTGGTAGAAACCATCCCCACCTCCTTGAGCACGTCCTGTGCCTGGCTTTTGAATGATGGACCCACATCATAGGTCCATCCCCACGTTGATGGGAATGGGGTGAGCAGAGGCAGGACATGGGGATACAGCTGGGTCTTGTCTGTCCCTCTGACTGAGCCCTGTGACCCTCCTGTAGCCCTTCAGGAGATGGATTAAAGCAAGTTTTGGTGGGCAGCAGAGGCTGCCCTGAGCAATGCCAGCAGTCCTGCTTTTGGTGCTGGCAGATCTCTCAGTGACATCCCTGCTCTCAGACTGGTGTAGCATTAGCAGTGGCTGTGGGGAGAGCTGAAATAAGCCTTAGCTTCAGCAGGAGGCTCAGCAGAAACATGTAATTAATTCCAAATTCTGCTAATAGTTGATCTTGGGTTCCTTGTCACAGCCTGGGGAGGACCTCACCTGTAGCTGGTTTGGGGCAGGGTTTGGTAGCCAGAGAGCAGTGGCTAGAGGCTGGAGCTGGGGTGAGGGGAAGCAAAGTTGATGTCAGCAGGGAAGGGTCAGCCCAGGTACTCTGCTTTCTCTTTCTCCTGCCCTGTGCAACCTCCTGAAGCAGCAAAGCTTTGCTCCACTGACAGACTGGGGCTAAATTTGTCCTCTCCTGTCTCAGGTGTCTCTTGCTGCAGGGCAAGCACCAGTGTCAGGCTAGGGTTAAGAATATTTTCCTCCAGCAATGTGAAAAGTTGAGTTCACTCACTGTTTGTTTTTCTCTGGCACTCCCCTTGCTCCTTCCGTGGCTCCGAGCTGTAGCTGCTTGCGCCCAGCACGGTGCCCACAGAGCAAAGGCTGGTGGTGCCCATACATTATTCAGCACAGAATAACTCTCTCTCTCTCTCCTGGTTTGTTTTTTTTTGTTTTGTCTCTTGAAATTTCTGAGCTGTTTTTTCTGTGTGTATTGATCATTGGCAAGAGATCAGTGGAAGGTCTGCCTGCACACACTCCAGCCAGGAGCTATCCCAGAGCTGTTTGTTATTAGCATCTCTATTGATTGCAATGCAGCAACACCCGCAGGCAGTGGTCAGGATTGGGTCAAAAAATGCTGGGAACCGGGCAAATTAGGAAGAGAAGTCAGTCTCTGGTCCAGAAAATTGATGATGGAGGTCTGGGGATGAAAACAGACTGGGAATGTAACCATGTTGTGGTAGGCACTTCTGCATAGTGGGGACTGTAATGGGGAGAAGAGCAGGTGCCAAGGAATGAATACCTGAAGTGTGAAATGATTCTTTTCCTTGTTTGGGGACCAATTCTGACCTGGAGTGAAGCCAAGGAGCTCTGGGGATGTGCAGTGTGTTTCATGGCTCAGCTAGGCACTGTCCAAATGCCCATGGGAGATCTGAGATCAAAGCCATGGAGCTCAGCCCTGGTTTTCCCTATCTATCTTACCTTTTACCCACTGTAGACCTTGAACACCTGGGAATCCCACTGCTGTCTCCTACCAGAGGCTGATTTTTCTCCTTTAGTTGAACTCAGAGGAGGTGTTTGTCCTCTTTTGCACGTCCAAGTGAATTTGTGATCTGCCTCTGATGCATCTTGACAGGTGAGGGGTGAAATGTAGGACAATGTGGTGGCTGGTGCAAAGCATTGCTGGGCATCTGCAGTTCCCCAGGGGGAAGGCAAAGCATCAGGTTGGAGTAGGAGATCAGGAGCTGGGTTCCATCCAGGGTTTGTCCTGGGTGGATAGGGGTAGTGGGTAGAGCTGGCAGCATTTTGAGCCCTGTCTCAAAGCAGGGAGGGAAGAACCATCTCAAATCTGAGTGTAAACCCTTTATCCCTACTGAAACCCAACTTCTGCTGCTTTGGTAGCCAAAATCTGCTTTCAGGGAGGTGAGAATGGAGGTTGGGGTGTGTGCCTCTGTGTGTTGCTTGGTAGGGGAGGAGGGGGAAGTGCCTGAAGGACCTGAGCTGGGTTGTTAATGAGGCAGCTCCTGGGTAGATGTTGGAAAATCACAAGGAGGGCTTGGGAGCAGTGACTACAGCTGTACAGAAGCTGTGATAAGCCAAAGCTCTTCCTCTGGAGCACCCACACTCCAGGGCAGGCTGGAGGGATGAACTCAGCCTTTCCCCCCACCAGGAGAAGGGGCTCAATGGGAGATGTGGAGACCTTCAGCTCCTACCCCTGCCCTTAGGTCATGGTAATGATCATATTGACATCTCCATCTGCTTTTGCAGGGCTGTAGGAGGGGACTGGGGAGATGGGGGTGCAGTGCTGGGAGCTACAGGAAGCCATGAGGAGCACTGATCTCAGCAATGCTCAAAGGTGCTTTTTGCAGTGGTCCTCATGAAAGTAACTGCTCAGAAGGCAGGACAGAAAGTTGAAGAAAACAGGACTTGAATCCTCCTGGGGTCAGAATAGAAGCAATTCAGTTCTTGGAGTTGAATTAGTCCAGTGTCAAGTCCTGGACTCCCAATGCTGGCCGTAGCAGGGCACTTAAATTAAGCAGATGCTTGTGTCCCATACCAGCAGCTTGTCTTGCTCAGCAGTAGCTGCGACCAGGGCAGCAAGGACTTATTGTCTAGTTCTGGGCTCCCCAGTCCAAGATGGACAAGGATATACTGGAGAGGAAGCTACAGGGATGATGAAGGACCTGGAATGTTTGTCTGAGGAAAGGCTGAAACCCCTGGAGCTGTTTAGCTCAGAGAAGAGATGGCTGAGAGGGGACCTCATTTAATGTTTGCAGCCATCCAAAGGGTGGATGTCAAGAAGGGGGCAGTCTCCTTTCAGTGATGCTCTGTGACAGACTGAGGACCAACTGGAACATGAGAAGTTCCACCTCAACACGAGGAAACAATTTGCTGTGAGGGTGACAGAGTCCCAGAGCAGGCTGCCCAAAGAAGTTATGAAGTTTCCTTCTCTAGAGACTTTCAAGACCCATCTGGATGTGTTCCTCTGTGACCTGCCCTAGGGATCCTCCTTTGGCAGGGAGGTTGGACTTGATGATCTTCAGAAGGCCCTTCCAACCCCTACCATTCTATGGTTCAAGGAAGGGATGCAGCAGAGCCAACACCACAGCAGAGCTGGCAGCAGATTGCGACGAGGCTCAGCTCCCGCAGCCACTCCTCTCATTGCCTGGCACTTGCCTGCAGCTGCTGTTTCCCTCCTCTCTCCCCAGCCACTGAGGTGCACTCAGACTGCAAAAAGGGCTGTTCAAAGGGAAGCAGGATGGCCAGACAACAGCATTTCTCGTTATTTTCTGGCAGATAAAAGCCATGTTTCTGTCTTGCATCTGTTCAGATGAAGACCTGCATGATGCCCGGGCTCCAGGCTTCGCCTTCCCTCGCCAGTTGGCAAACACAGCCCTGCTGCTGTGCAGGCCAGCCAGGAGCTGCTTGTGGAAGCAGCCAGAGGTGACCAGTTGCTTGTGGTCCTGATGGAGGTGCATGATGTGGCCGTGGGATTTAGGAGCTCCACACTGGTGGGGAGGAAACGGGAGCCTCAGATGTTGCCATCAGTTGAGAGTGTTTCTGAAGCTTTGAGGGCTACTGGGTTGTGCCTTTCCTGGCCAAGCCTTTGAAGTTCATGCTGGGACACAGTGGTGTGAGGGATGTTGTGGGCTTTGGAAAGGCTGGATGTTTGATTTCAGATCTTGGTGGGAGCTGAAGCAGGTCCAAGCAATTGTGGGTATTTAATCACTGCAAACCTCTGCAAGGGCAGAGATGGTGAAGGCTGAACCAAGAGGTTACATGAATGCTGCTCACACCACTGTGTGTCAGAGCTTTACAGGATTCCCCAGTCTGCAGCTGGGACACGTTTCCAGCAGACATATTGCACAGGTTGCCCAGGGAGGTTATGGCTGCTCCCTCCCTGGAGGTGTTCAGGACCAGGTCGGACAAGGCCTTGAGCGACCTGTGCTAGTGGGAGGTGTCCCTGCCGATGGCAGGGGGTTGGAACTGGATGATCCTTGAGGTCCCTTCCAACCGTACCATTCTATGATTCTATATCTTAGCTGATGGGTTAGGGGTCTGGGATGTCAGTGAGTAGAGATTGGCCTTGCTGAAGATTTACCTGTCCATTCTGAGCTGCTGCAGTGCTTGGGACAGCAGGAGACAGCTGTCTGTCTGTCCAGGCACTGTGAGCATGTGAGTGCTCAGCTGCCACTGCTCCCTGCACCAGCCCAAGGATTTATTTCCCTGTGCTTGGAAGTTTCTTCACCTGTTTGCTGAATTTCTAACCAGAAAGAGCTATTTGCTCTGGCACCTTCCTGTGCATCTCCAGGGTCTGATTCTGCCTGTCTGGAATTCTGCTCTCATCAGAGGATGGTGGCTCCTATCAGCTCTCCTTCTCCTCTCTTCAGCTGGGTACTGCTGCCTGCAGGGTTGCAGCTGTGTAGCTCCACAATTAAAAGCTGGGTACATCAAAATGAGAGGACAAAAGCTGCTGCCTCTAATTATGGCAGCTTCACCTCCGCGGAGGCGGCTTGGAGCTTTGCTGAGGGCAGCTCCATGAGAAGGGATGAGCTGTCCTGCCCTGGTGAAGAACAGTGGAGAGAGATTTCTTCCACCTTTGAGGGCTTTGTTTTGTAGGAGAGGAAGGTTTATGAATTAGCAGGACTCACTGAGCTGTTGGATTGCTCTCCTTGGTGAAGCATGTTTGTTTTGTTCCCACATGACAAGCTGCTCATTGGCTTCTTTGCCATCCTCTGCTTTGGCACATAAAGGTTTTCATAACCTGGGAAATTTATATAGGTGAGGTGAGGTTGCATTTGCTGCATGGGAAGGTTTGATCCTCCCTGTGGATCTCAAAACCCACAGGGAGGCCTAGCAAGGATAGAGGTGTCACCACCAAGAGATGGCCCAACCAGGAGCACACTGATTAAACCCAACCTCTAGCCCCATAGGACTGTTGAATTCCCATCTCTGGAGGCTTTCAATCCCCTTACAAGATGGAAAGCATCCAGCATCTTCATTCCTTATCTTTTCAGCCCGGCAAAGAATTCCTGGGGATCTCCTCCTGGCAGAGCCCTTCCTGGAACCTGAGAATCTGCTTTCCAGCCCTACCTAGGTTTTATCTGTGGCTCAGTTGAAACTGGAGTGGACACACAGTTCAAAGGTCCATCCTCTGAGGAGCACTTACAGGAGGTCCTCATCCCTTGCCCACATCTAGGACTGTGCACAGCATCTCATCAGTCAGTCCCATGGCTCCTTGCACAGGAAATCAAAGGCTCTCCCACCCAGGGAACAGCCAAGTTCAGCTAGCACCACCATTTGCTCTCCAACCTCTCACCAGTCTTCAGCATCAGAAGGGGTCACACAGGTTCATACAATGCATTGGTTGGAAGCCATCTTTACAGATTACCTTGTCCAACAAGGTCCCTGCAGTGAGCAGGGACATTCCCAACTAGATCAAGCCTCACCTTGAATGTCTCCAGGGATGAGCCCTCCACCACCTGCCTGGACAACCTCTTCCAGTGTTTCAGCATCCTCATGGTAAACAACTTCTTCCTAATGTCCAATCTAAATCTGTCCTGCTCTAGTTTCAAACCATTGGTCCTTGTCCTGGTGCTACAAGCCCTTGTAAAAAGATCATCCCCAGCTTTCTGATAGGTTCCCTTTTGCAGTCAGTGACATTTGTTGGCTGTTATAGATGTGATAAAGGAACTTCTGGAGCTGCTGCTACTCAGACCAGCAGCAAAGTCTTTGGCTGTCTTGTAGGGAGGTGCTGCAAAGGTTTCCTGCAATTGCTGTGTCCTGCCATGATGGGAAGTCAGGGCTCTGCTCAACTTTGGAAGCAAAAAGTAGGCTGCTGAACCTCAGCCCCCAGGTGGGTAGGGCTGTGCCACATGGAATCGATGAAAGATCAGAGGAGCAGTCCAGATGCACATTGCAAAAGTCAAATCAGTGCAGGTGGCTTAAAAAGCATCCTGCAATTGCTTGATAAACCTTGCTTTGGAGGTCATCCTCTCCTTTCTAGCAGGAGGAAGAGCTGGCAGAAGATGCCAGGCAATGAGGCGTTCATCTCCTGGGCTCCAGCTGGCACTTTAAATGGTTTGTGATGGGCTCATCACAGACCCACCTGGACTCAGCTCCTGCACCTTTCATCCCCTGGATAATGGCTTGTTGGGCTTTTTGTAGATGGGGGAGGCTAAGGAGCAGAAAGGGCAGAAGCTCTCCCCCATTTCCCCAGCTGCAGTCTGCCTTGCTGATGACAGCAGATGAGGGCAGAGAAGATGCAATTAAATACAATACAGGCCATTGACCCAACCTGCCAGCAGTGCCCACGAGAGCCATTTAGGGCTGGACTTCTCAGCCCCAGGAGAGATAAGATGGAAGGCAATGTTGGGTTAATTTGAAAATAGGTCAGCAGGATGTAAAGATAACCTCACAGTCATCTGATTGCAGAGAGCCAGGAAGGGAGCACACCCCCTGCTTGATTAAAGAACCTGTGAAGGGAACATCACAGGACACAAAAAGCTGCTGTAGATTTATTCTGGAGTGGGCACAGCTGGTGGAGGCAGCTGGCAGAGAGGCGAGCTCGGCGCTTGCCTCCGCTCCGATCGAAGCTGCTTCAGCTGCTCTCAGCCAGAGAGGAGCATGGGGCTGGTGTGGAGGTGTCTGGGGCAGGGTTCTGAGCTTTGCTCCTGGGGCTGGAGCTGAGCAGCATTAGTCCCCTGCTGTGGCAGCACAGCAGCACCTGTGTGCCCCAACACCTGGGTGGAGCTGGGAATGGGAGAGGCTCTCTTTCACACCCTGTTCCCCAGGGATGCTCTCCGCAGGGCCAGTGCCAGTGTGGCTGCAGGATAAAGGTGCCCTGCAAGGTGCCAGCTCTGCCTGCCATGCATTGCTGCATCCAAACCCTCTGTCTGCACTGGTGGGACAGTGGCTGCTCTCTGGGGTGGATGTCAAGGTGAAGGGTGAAGGTGACAGTATGTTTTCAATGATGCCCAGTAATAAGACAAAGAGCAATGGGTACAGGCTGAAAGACAGGAATTTCCACCTCAACATGTGGAGGAATCTCTACACTGTGAGAGTGACCCAGCCCTGGAACAGCCTGCCCAGAGAGGTTGTGGAGTCTCCTTCTCTGGAGGCTTTCAAAACCCACCTTGATGCATTCATGTGTGACCTGCCCTGGGTGATCCTGCTTTGGCAGTGGGGCTGGACTCAATGATCTGTAGAGGTCCCTTCCAACCCTGAACATTCTGTGACTCCTTCCAGTCACCTGATGGAATCCTGGATGTGAAGATGGGACAAGCTATTACTGTGTGCAGTTCTGGAGCCCCCAGCACAGGAAGGACATGGAACTGTTGGAGTGGGTCCAGAGGAGGCCATGAAGATGCTCAGAGGGCTGCAGCAGCTCTGCTGTGAGTACAGGCTGAGAGAGTTGGGGCTCTGCAGCCTGGAGAAGAGAAGGCTTCCAGGAGACCTTAGAGTAGCCTTCCAGGATCTGAAGGGGGCTGCAGGAAGGCTGGGGAGGGACTATTGACAAGG
>VWYK01080729.1:0-15678 GCA_013399775.1 Semnornis frantzii | reverse complement strand
TCCACCCCCGCCCTGATCCCCACCTCAGAAGTGCAGCCTAGATTTGCATGGTTGGAATATTAAAATCAGTGGTTAGAAAGTGGTTAGGAAGGATAAAAGGGGATAAATGAAAGGGATGCTCTGCCTCAAAGACATTGCTCCTGCTTTTCGAATCATAGACTCATAGAATGGTAAGGTTGGAAGGGACCTCAAGGATCATCCAGTTCCAACCCCCTGCCATAGGCAGGGACACCTCCCACTAGCACAGGTCACTCAAGGCCTCATCCAAGCTGGCCTTGAACATCTGCAGGGAAGGAGCAGCCACAACCTCCCTGGGCAACCTGTGCCAGTGTCTCACCACCCTCACTGCAAACAACTTCCTCCTAACATCCACTTTCAGTCTCCCCTCTGCCAGTTCAAACCCATTGCTCCTTGTCCTGTCATTGCAAGACCTTGTCAGTAGTCCCTCCACAGCCTTCCTGGAGCCCCCTTCAGATACTGGAAGGCTGCTCCGGGGTTTGTGGCATTGCTTTGGTTGGAAGATGATGAAATCCAGCCTCAGAGCACCATGGCCATTAAACCTATTTCTGCCTCACAGCCTTGGTGCTGAGTGTAGAAATGGACCCAGAGAGGGAGGGGATATGTAGCTGATTCAGGTGATGAGGAGGAGCTGAGGGAGCCAGACCTGCCCTACCCAACCTTTGAAAAGTTCTTTGGAGGCTTCAGTGTGAGATACACAAATTGCCATCTCCCACAGCCCCTTGTCAGGCTTGGTTAGGGCTTTTGAAAACTGGGGATGGGTTTGTAAAACAGCAGGTTGGCTGCTGTGCAGCAGCTCAAGGGTGAGAAGTGTCATGGGTTGGGGTTTTTCAGAGAAATACAAGGTTTATGGATGGGCTGAGCTGCCTCACTACAGCTCCAGGACAGTGTAAATCAGCACTGCCTGGTGCCTGAGGACAAAACAGCTTGGATGTGAGAAGAATGTGATATTTACTGTTGTGTCTACACAATCTTGAGGGTTTTACTGGCTTAACAATTCCCCTTTGGCTTAACAATTCCCCTTTGCCTTCCCTTGCTGTCCTGCTCGTGGTAGTGGGGTGGCTGTTGGAGGTGAGAGCCTTCCTGTCCCTGCCATCTTCCCAACCAGCTGTGTCATGTAAAATTGTGCATAAAAGTGATAAAACTGTGACCTGCTTCCCTCGTGGGTGACCCAGACAGGCTGCCCTCAGTTGATATCCCTTGTGACAAGAGCAGTGAAGCAGCTGCAAATGCCTGACATGGACATTCTGTGGCTCTCCTGGCTTTGGCAAGCAGTGTGGTTCCATGTTTGCTCACTCTCTAAAGTCTTGGTCAGGATTTTGGGATGATCCTTAACAGATCTCAGGCTGGGATGGGGCTGGAAGGAGGTTCTTTGTGGATGTGCTGATTTAAGACACAGCTGCTGGCTAAGTTTCTTGAGTGCTCAATGTTTCAGGGCTTGCAAGTGGTCTCAAGAGAGGGAGATATGGCCAGGAGCAAGCAGAAGCTCTTCCTCCTGCTAGAAGGAAGAGGATGACCTCCAAAGCAAGGTTTATCAAGCAATTGCAGGATGCTTTTAAAACCACCTGCACTGATTTGACTTTTGCAATGTGCATCTGGACTGCTCCTCTGATCTTTCATTGATTCCATGTGGCACAGCCCTACCCACCCTGGGCGGTGAGGTTCAGCAACCTACTTTTTGCTTCCAAAGTTGAGCAGAGCCCTGACTTCCCATCATGGCAGGACACAGCAATTGCAGGAAACCTTTGCAGCACCTTCCTATAAGACAGCCAAAGACTTTGCTGCTGGTCTGAGTAGCAGCAGCTCCAGAAGTTCCTTTATCACATCTATAACAGCCAACAAATGTCACTGACTGCAAAAGGGAACCTATCAGAAAGCTGGGGATGATCTTTTTACAAGGGCTTGTAGCACCAGGACAAGGACCAATGGTTTGAAACTAGAGCAGGACAGATTTAGATTGGACATTAGGAAGAAGTTGTTTTCCATGAGGATGCTGAAACACTGGAAGAGGTTGTCCAGGCTGGTGGTGGATCCCTGGAGACATTCAAGGCGAGGCTTGATGGGACTCAGATCTAGCTGGGAATGTCCCTGCTCACTGCAGGGGGGTTGGACAAGGTGATCTCTAAAGATGGCTTCCAATGCATTGTATGAACCTATGTGACCCCTTCTGATGCTGAAGACTGGTGAGAAGTTGGAGAGCAAATGGTGGTGCTAGCTGGAGCACTTGGCTGTTCCCTGGTTGGGAGAGCCTTTGATTTCCTGTGCAAGGAGCCATGGGACTGACTGATGAGATGCTGTGCACAGTCCTAGATGTGGGCAAGGGATGAGTACCTCCTGTAAGTGCTCCTCAGAGGATGGACCTTTGGACTGTGTGTCCACTCCAGTTTCAACTGAGCCACAGACTTTAGGAGGAAGTTGTTGCAGTGAGGGTGGTGAGGCACTGGCACAGGTTGCCCAGGGAGGTTGGGGCTGCTCCCTCCCTGGAGGGGTTGAAGGCCAGGTTGGAGGAGGCCTTGAGTGAGCTGTGCTAGTGGGAGGTGTCCCTGCCTATGGCAGGGGGTTGGAACTGGGTGAGCTTTGAGGGCCCTTCCAATCTTACCACTCTATGATTCTATAAAATTCTAGCTAGGGCTGGAAAGTAAATTCTCAGGTTCAAAAGGAGAAATGCAGAAACATTAGGAGAAGCAGTAAGAGAGGTCACTTAGAGGGAAACTACAACTCCTGAGAGTGGAAATCCTGTCTGGACCTTTTATTCCTAAGAAAAGGGAAAATAATGACAAGGATGCCTGAGATAAGTTCCCATCTCCAAGCAGGTCCTAGGAGTAAGTGAAGAAAGAAGCAAAGGAGGAGAGACATCTTGGCAGGCAGGGGCTAAGGGTGAGGTTTCACACAGTCTGAGCTTGGACTCGCAGGATAAATCAGGAATTCCTCAGCCCTGTTGGAAGGACCCAGAACAAAATGGGGCAGCTGCCTGCTGGGAGCAGGGCAGAGCTGGGCTGAACAGATCAGCTCAACGTTTTGGGTTCCCATGAGGGTGTTGCTGTTGCTCTTTGGGTGTGAGCTGGGTTGTGAGGGTGAGGGAAGATCATCTTTAGGAGGAGAAAAGCACAAGCACACAGAAACCAAAGTACTGCTCCGTTGTGTTTCTGAGCAAGCTGGCACTTGGAAATCACAAGTACATGTAGCAGGGATTTTTGAGAAACCTGCTGAAGCTGGAAGGTGTCACAGCTTTGCTTTTCTTTTTCTTTTTTTTTTTTTCCTTCCTGAGAAGGAGGAAACATGGTCCAGACAAGCAGATGGGCTGTCAGGCTGACATCAGTCGTACACTTAGTGGAACAGCTTTGGAGAGAGGGATTCATCAGTGCACAGAGGTAATTGAAAATGGAAGGAGACATGCCTCAGGTTTGCCAGCCTTGTATCCCGCCAGATTAATCACATATCACCCTGGCAGCAAGGTAACTCAGGGTCCTGATAAAGAGATTGCAGCTGATCTGCCTTATCTGGGCTTTCATGCTGCATTTTTAGCTGCCAGAGGAAGGGTGAGAGGCTGAGCACGGCTGAAAAGGCACTGAGAGGGACCCCGGGTCCAGCTGCCCCAGGTTTATTGAACAAGTTCATACATCACATGAATCACAAACTGGTTTGGGTTGATCTTAAAAATCATCCAATTTCAGCCCCACTGTCATGGGCAGGGCCTCCTTCCACTAGACCAGGCTGTTCAAAGCCCTCTCCAACCTGGCCTTGAACACTTCCAGGGACGGAGCATCCACAACCCCTCTGGGCAACCTGCACCAGCATCTCACCACCCTCAGAGTGAAGAATTTCTTCCTGCTATGTAATCTAAATCTATCCTCTTTCAGTTTAAAGCTGTAACTCTTGTCTTATCAGCACACCTCTAACAAAGAGTCCTTCCCCATCTTTCTGAATAGGACAAATAGTGATCCAAGCACTCCCAGAGTCAAGGAGAAGCTGAATGTGCTCTGGGATGTGGTGGCTGCCTTTGAAGACTCGGGTAAAAGAAGTATTGTGTGGGATCTGCTGGGAGGGACCTGGGGCTGGGAACATCATCAAGCTAGCCTGGGAGCCTTGCAGGCAGGGAGGGGAAGGGAAAGACATGGCTTTACTGGTCTGTTACTGGTGAGAGTGCAATAGAACCAACCAAAATCTGGTGTCTCTGACAGGAGAGGTCCAGAGGAGTGTGAGTGTTGAAAGAGGTGCTGGCGAGTCCTGCCTAGGAATCACAGGATGGTGTTGTTTGGAAGAGACTTTTAAGATCATCAAATCCAACCATTAACTCAGCACTGACAGATAACCATTGAACCATGCCCCTCAGCACCACATCTACCTGGCTCTGCAAAAGCCTCTTCAGCCACGTGGGGAGGAGCAAGAGCTCAGCTGGAGCAAGTGCACAGATGGGGAAGGATGGGGAGTCCCCAAACCCTCAGACTCCTTAGCCAAGAAACAAAGGCTGGGGAGAGGAGAAGGAGTTTCCTTCTACTCCATCAACTGGGGAAGCTGGTTGCTGGGCCCTGTTGAATGCTGTGCAGGGAAATATGTGTTTGGGATGCAGAGCTTTGGTGGTGACAGAGGCTGATCAGTTCCTCCTGCCTCTCCCCAGCCACTTAGGGGTGCCACCAGGACGGGGGAACTGCCCCTTGACCAGTCCTTTGCCTTTCGACCTGATTTACACTGACTACCACGGCCTCCAGCAGATGAAGCAGCACATGGGGCTCTCCTTTAAGAAATACAGGTATGCAAAGCCACTCCCTCTCTTACTCTCCACTTCATTAATTAGCAAGCAAAGACACATGCTGATGACCCTGAGGGATGGGTCCCCCACATCTAAGGAGTCAGACCCATGGGTTCCACCTTTGGTTTTTGGCTCTGCTAGCTGATGCCTCACTATGTGTCCTGCTGCCATGGTGTGAGGTGACCTGCTGGCTCTGGAGCCTCAGGTTTCAAAGATAAAAAAACATCAGAAAAGACTGAATTGGGGGGGAAAAAAAAGCCCAACCCACTCTGTGTGTGCCTGTGGGGGGTGTGTGTGTTGTGCCAAGCACCAAGCCTGCAGGCAGCGGTGACCACAGCACTGAACCTTTCATATTTGCAAGAGGCCCTATCTCTGGCTCCTTCAGCACCAAGACAAATGTCATTGTCCCCTGGTACATCACCAGGCAGGAAAATATGCAATTTAATTTAGTGCTGATAGTCCTGCTATTTATTATGTTTTCTCCCATCTCTTCCACTATCCTCCACAATTTTATTAGAGAGAAAAATGACAAGCGGGGTTATTGCTTTTATTATAAATGCATTTGCTCTCACATTCTGCTTGTTTTGCTCTTCCCTTGCTTGATGCTCCTCTTCTCTCCTTGCTCTTGTGCTGCTAATGCCTGCCTCAGCATATTGGGGATATTGCCTCAGGATATTGGGGATATTGCCTCAGGATATTGGGGAAAACATTAACGAGTCTTTGGGAGATGCATCATTCTCGCAACCATCAGGGAGAAGAAAGCTCTGCACCGGGAAATTGCTGCTTACAGGAGGGAGCAGCGCAGTGGAAAGGGCTGCTCAGGACATTCCTGCAGCCTCTGCTGAGGGAGCAGCCAAGGGCCGAGCTGCCCGGGGACACCAGATGTCCCTGGCAGCGGGGCTGGCTCAGAGGCCCTCAGCTGTGTCTTCTCTGGCAGGTGCCGTGTGCGGGTGATCGATACGTTTGGGACGGAGCCGGCCTACAACCACGAGGAGTACGCCACCCTGCGCGGCTACCGCACCAACTGGGGCTACTGGAACCTGCAGCCCGCCCAGTTCATGACCATGTTCCGTAAGTGAGGGCCGGGAGCACACCGGAGCAGCTTTAGGCACTTGCAGCCCCCGCAGCAGCAGAAGGTGATGCACAGGGAGTGCCATCCTCCTCGGATCTGCTGCTGCTTCTTCTTCCCCCCTGCCTGCAAGGAGCTCCCAGCTCTGCTTGGCCATCCTGGGCTGTAGAAATGCTCTGAGAAGACAGACTTGGCACCTTCCCTTGTGCTGGGGTGCTGGCTCCAGCATAGACAGGGCCAAACACAAGGCACAATCAAGAGCTTCCAGGTCCTGGGAGGGGAAGCACAGGTCCTGGTTACAAAGCTTGGTTTTGTTTCAGTTGAGGTTCTAAAAGCGAGAGGCAGTGATTGGGGTTTGTCTGTGGGATGGCAAGGAGATGCGCTTGTCTGAAAGGAGCCTGGTGACCTGTTGAGCACCAAGTGACTTTGCTTTTTACTGGCTGGACAAAGCCCATTTGGCAGCTTTAAAACTTTTCATGTGCTTTACGAGCTGCTTGGGTGGAGGTCTTCATGCCATTTCCCCTCTAAGCTCCAGTGAGGCTCATCTCAGCCCCTGTGCTGCTATGGAGCTGGGTCTCCAGTCCTGGTGAAGCTCTAGAAAGCATTTGTCCAAGGCATATCATGGATCTTCTCCCCTTGGTGTGTCCTCAGCTCACACTCCGGACAACTCCTTCATGGGCTTCGTGTCGGAGGAGCTCAACAAGACTGAGAGGCAACTCATCAAGTCCAACAAAGTGAGCAGCATGGCAGTGGTGTATGGGAAGGAGGCCAGCATCTGGAAGGTGGGTGTCCTGGGCATGGTGGGTGTCCTGGGCACTGTGGGCATGGACAGCCATAGGCACAACTCCAAGGTTGCAGCAGCCCCTGGCCCTTATCCGGAGCTTTTGAAGCCCGAGACCTTGGTGGACTTGTAGAGAAGCATCCTTGTGGCATTCAAAGAGGGGAAGCTGAGGTGATGTGAAGGTCCAGGACCTCCAAGCAAAGAGCAGAGGCTGGTGAGACCTCCACCCCCAGCTCTTGACTCTGGGGGGTACTTTCTCCCACCAGGCTGCTTAGGCTGAGGATTTCATATCAATGAGTTTAGGTCGTTAGTTACAGTCATTGCTGGTAGGTGATTCCCTGTGCCATGCTGAGGGTGGTTTGGCTTTGGGTTCAAGTACCCTGGGAAAGGAGGTTGTGCTGTCTTTATGCCCACACCTGGAATGCCAGGGGGACCCTCAAACCCCCCAAAGCATCCCCCCTGCATCTCTTACAGCAACAAGGGGCTGTGTATGCTCCTTGCTGTCTTGTCCCAAGCTAGCCAACTGCTTTTCCTTCCAGAGCTTGAAAAAAGGAGCAGCTTCTCTCTGTCCCTTGCTTTAATACCATTTTTTTTCTCTTTGTGTGCTGCCTGGGGCTGTTCCAGCTGCAGGTACTGTACCACACCAGCTGCTGCTGGGCTTTACTGGGTGCATCATACAAGAGAAAAGGCTTTGCTGGAGTTGGCTTTGCCTCCTTGTGGGCACAGTTCAAGAGAGACAGGGAACTACTGGAGACAACCCAGTGGAGGCTCTGAAGATGTTGAGGTGCTTGGAGCATCTCTGTGACGACAAAAGGCTGAGAGATTTGGGGCTGTTTAATGAGATCTAAAGGGTGGGGTGCAAGAGGATGGGGCCAGACTCTTTTCAGTGGAGCCCAGCAACAGGATAAAGGACAGCAGGCACAAACTAGAACCCAGGAGGTTCCATCTCAACAGAAGGAAAAAAATCTTAGTTGTGAGGGTGCTGGAGGCCTGGAACAGGCTGCCCAGAGTGGCTGTGGAGTTGTCTCCTCTGCAGAGATTCCAACCCTGCCTGGACATTGTGATCCTGGGCAGCCTGCTGTGTGTGAGCCTGCTTTAGCAGAGGGCTTGGGTTAGATCTCCAGAAATCCCTTCCAACTTCTGTCATTCTGTGGTCCTGTGTGACTGACTTTGAATTCTTAGAAGGAAAAGAACAGTTCCATCCTCTGCAGTGTTTATTTACAAGCCTCATAACAAACACCATCTCCTGAGCAGGATCTTTATGACCTGTAGAAACATTACACTAAACCTACTTCCATGGTTTCAGTCATTTTCCACCCCTCTGAACTTCTTGTAAAGCAGCTGAAGTTTTGATGACCTGGCAAAGGCCATTTTCATCAGGCTGCTGCCCAACTTCCATGGGTTAAAGCAGCTCATGGTGTAGGATGAGGGGGTCTCCTGTGCCAGCCTCACCCTCTGCAGGGCAATCAGACCCCTCTGCTGATGCTCAGAATCCGTAGGAGGAAGTTCTTGCCAGAGAGAGTGATTTGCATTGGGATGGGCTGCCCAGGGAGGTGGTCCCTGGAGGTGTTCAAGAAAAGACTGCATGGAGCACTTAGTGCCGTGGTCTGGTTGCTTGGCATGGGCTGGGTGCTAAGTTGGTCTGGGTGAGCTTGGAGCTCTCTTCCAACCTGCTTGATTCTATGATTCTATGATGCCAGGTAGTACACAGGGACTATGAGGAGTACTTCACTGTCATCTCCCCAAGATCTGTGCATTAGGGAACTGGTATCAAAATGATGCTGGTTTGGGTACTAGTGGCACTGTGACCAGGATATCACCAGATCATTAAGGCTGGAAAGGACCTCTAAGATCATCAAGTCCAAAAGTCAACCCAACACCACCATGCCTGCCGAAGCATGCCCCAGAGTGCCACATCCACAGGTTTTTTGAACATCTCTAGGGATGGTGACCCCACTACCTCCCTGGGCAGCCCGTGCCAATGCCTGACCTCTCTTCCAGTAAAGAATTTTTTCCTAATATCCACTCCAATCTAAATTTCATTCTGCAGCAAAAGCACTTGATTTAGCCATAGAGAAGTCCAGGGATATGTGGCTAAGGGCAGATGCTCAGAGAGGCTTTGAGGCAACTTATGGAGTTCTCTCAAATTCCCTCTTTATTCCACTTCAATCTCTCCCACTCTCTGCTCTTTCAGGGCCTTATTGCTGCACTGGCAGAGGCTGAAAACACAGCATCCAAAGGATGTCCCTGGGTGGTTTTTCCAAGCAAAAAAATTTCCATACTAGAAAAACTGTTAAAATTGAAGGCTGCTTTGGAGAGCAAAAGGAGGAAAACCTCCAAAAGTGGAAAGCTGATGACCCCCTGGATTTTTCCTGGTACTAAAACAGGATTAAATCTGAGTGTGGAAATCCTAGGGACTTATCACTTGAAATAAGAGGTTGTTAGCAAGTGCTGCTCTCTGCAAAATTCCTTCTCAATCCCCTGAAACCTTGAATTCAGCAGCTCCAGAGTGGAAGCTGCCCATGGAGGTGGCAGAGAAGACAGAGGCTTGAGGCGCCCATGTTCAAGGTGATGGATCTCTTAGCTCTCTGGGCTCACTGAGAGCCTGGTGTGGTCTCTGAGGGATGGGGAGAGAAGGTTCCAGGTTTTATACTGCTGCAGGTTGGGTTGAAGCATTGCAGCTCCACCAGGGACAGTGGTTTGAGAGCTAAATCACAGAATGGTAGGGGTTGGAAGTGAGCCCTGAGGATCATTTAGTCCAACACCCAATCTCCCACTAAAAAAAACCCTGCCCCTATAACCACAGAGGGTCCACCCCATCTTCTGGTGTGGTTCACACTCTGCCTGCCTTCCCAGGGCAAAGAGAAGTTCTTGGCCATCCTCAACAAGTACATGGAGATCCATGGCACAGTTTACTACGAGACGCAGCGGCCGCCTGAGGTGCCAGCGTTCGTGAAGAACCACGGGCTGCTGCCACAGCACGAGTTCCAGCAGCTGCTGAGGAAGGCAAAGGTGAGCCCCTGGCACCCCTTCCCCTGCTAACCAGCCAGCAGGGAGATATCAGTTACCTTGGGAAAGAAAATCTAATTAAAGGAGAAGGTAGGGGGAAAAAGAGGGGCCCTTGTTGCGATGTTCTTCCCGGGCTCACAGACGCTACCAGCAGGGCTAATTAAGCAGGAGCCAAGCAGGGCACATCATTTCAAATCAAGATGTGTCTGATGGGTTTCTCCTTGCAGGCTGTCTGCAGATGGAGCACAGAGCTTCCTGATGAATTCATTTATTGCTAAGCAGGGCAGGTTTCCCCCTGTTCACGACCATGATAAAAATAAACGGGATTCTCAGAGCGGCTGTGCAAGGTGCAGGCACATCCCAGCCACCTTCACCTGGTGTCTGGGGGAAATGTTCTTGGTTCTCCAGCACAAATGGCTTTGGCAAATCAATGTTTCTCCTTACAGGGCCAGTATGATGCTCACGGCTGCCATGGGGGAATTTGCAACCCTGTTGCTTTGCACACAGCGGGCTGGGAGCCAGGGTGCAGGGCAGGGGTTAGCACATTTAAGCTCTGAGTTGTTGAGCCACATGGAGCTGCCTTAGAGACTTGGTGTGCAAGAGCAGAGCAGCAGAAAGGGCTGTGTCCTGGACTGCAGCAAGAGAAGTGTGGGCAGCAGGACAAGGGAGGAGATTCTGCCCCTTTGCTCTGCTCTTGTCAGATCCCTCTTGGAGTCCTGTGTGCAGCTCTGGAGCCCCCAGCACAGGAAGGACATGGAACTGTTGGAGCAGGTCCAGAGGAGGCCACGAAGATGCTCAGAAGGCTGCAGCAGCTCTGCTATGAGGACAGGTTGAGAGAGTTGGGGCTCTGCAGCCTGCAGAAGAGAAGGCTTCCAGGAGACCTTGGAGTAGCCTTCCAGGATTTGAAGGGGGCTCCAGGAAGGCTGGGGAGGGACTATTGACAAGGTCTTGGAATGACAGGACAAGGGGAATGGGTTTAAACTGGCAGAGGGGAGATTGAAAGTGGATGTTAGGAAGTTGTTTGCAGTGAGGGTGGTGAGACACTGGCACAGGTTGCCCAGGGAGGTTGTGGCTGCTCCCTCCCTGGAGGGGTTCAAGGCCAGGTTGGATGAGGCCCTGAGTGACCTGTGCTAGTGGGAGGTGTCCCTGCCTATGGCAGGGGGTTTGAACTGGATGAGCTTTGAGGTCCCTTCCAACCTGACCCATTCCATGTTGGTGAGTTATCTGGGAGAGCTCCCCATGGGTCTGGCTGTGTTTGCTCACCAGCACATGGATTTCTCCCCTGCAGCTCTTCATTGGCTTTGGGTTCCCCTATGAGGGTCCTGCCCCGCTGGAGGCGATCGCCAACGGCTGCGTGTTCCTGCAGGCGCGCTTCAATCCCCCACACAGCTCCCTCAACCACGAGTTCTTCCGTGGGAAGCCCACGTCCAGAGAGGTGAGTCTGGCTGGCTGGAGGACACCTGCTTTACCCTGGGCTTCAGGCTGGCCTGGGGGACAGCAGCCTCTCAACTGAGATTATTTTAGGGGGCACAAAATTTCCTCCAAAAGCAGAAGTGTGACTGGCTGCTGATGGGGTCCTCGCTCCCATCCTCACATTGTCTCCACCCAGAAGCTTTACATTCAAGGGACACTGCCATGTGTTTAGGGTTGTAAGGGAGGTGGTGGTGCAGGAGACTTCTGCAGACCATGAACCCCAGCTCCTTCCCCATCAGCTCAGGTTCACACACACACTCTGCTCCCAAACCCACTGTAATGCTGTGCTGTTCATCCTTTTGAACACCCAGGTGGGCACCAGGACTTCTGTGGGGTTGCAGGAGTATGAAATCCATCCCCCCTAAGCTTGCCCATCACTGGGAATTCAATCTAAGTGAAGCAGGAACTCTTTAAAAGTTAAAGGCTTGAGAAAATTGCCTCTTTTATTATTAATAAAGTGGATAATGCTGTGCATCTCCTGCTGAAAAGGGCTTTGCTGGGGGCTGTGTGGCTCAGCCTTGCAGCAGCCCAGTTTGATGGCACCCATCACAGAATGGGGAGCACTGGGTTGTCCTGTAGCCCTATGTCTATCCCACCCACCCTGTATCTATCCCACTCACCCCCCTAATTAGCTGCAGACATTAGCACTCATCCTGGTGGGTGCTGTGGTTGTGCTTCAGCCCAGAGCCAGGAGCGCTTGTGAACTGCCCCAGGGTGTTTATATGCCAGAGGGGAAGGAGGACTCAATCTGTCAGCAAAAGAATGGGAAAGGACAGCAAGCTGGAGAATTAAATATGGGTTATGGTGGCTGGACTCAATGATCTTTTCCAACTGAAACGATTCTGTGACTCTGTGTACTGCTCTCTTCCTCCAGCTGGCAGGTTTCCAGGCCCCTCTGCAGCACTTATGCTGTGCCCCCGAAACACCTCCTCTTCTCTCAGGAAGAGAATCTTCTCTCATTCCTTCCTGAGAGGAGAGCTGGGCTTTGGCTGCCTTGCAGCAGCATGAGGCTGAAAAGGCACCTCAGGGGCTGAAACACAAGAGGTGAAGCCACCCAAACTGCCTGGTGAGAGATGGGTGGCTGTGAAGTACCAGTGTGCAGGGCTGCCTGTGGCACCGGAGCGATGCAGCTTCCAGCATTGCTTTGTCTCAGTGCCAGACTGCCCCAGCCTTTGGGAGTGATGGATTTTTGTCTTTGCCTTATTTCTGCAGCTGGCAAACCTGGGAGATGTGATTGCTTCACAGACCTTCACCATTTCAGTCTGGTTTTGTCACTTCAGACCCACAAATGGCTCAGGTTAAGGTTCAGTTGCACTCCTGTTGTGGAGATAGAGATATTCAGGGCTGCAGAGGTGATCTTGGTGTTGATGGGAATGGGACATTCCAAACCAGTGGTAATCTTAAAGCATCAGCCTGATGTCAGGGGACAGCTTGGTTCAGAGGAACTCTTCCCAGCACAGCTTCATGTGCAATGGATTGAGGCCCAACGTGTCTGAGCCTGCTGCTCCTCTCTGCCATCACGGCTGTGAGCAGCCCTTCTGGCAGGGACTGCAGGAACCAGCTCAAGCTGCTGTGTTGTAGGTGTCCTCCCAACACCCATATGCTGAAGACTTCATAGGGAAGCCACATGTGTGGACTGTTGACTACAACAACTCTGAAGAGTTTGAAGCTGCTATCAAAACCATCATGAGGACCCAGGTATTGCTCTGAGGAGGTGTGTGGGGGGATGATCTCCCTGCTGCTAGGTTTGCAGAGATGATAGCAGCAGTGGCTGCTGCTGCCTGGCTTTCCCTTTTGAGTGTTAATTGCTTTTCCTTCCTTGCTTCCTCTATAATTATAATTACAGCAGAAATCCTCCCACCCTGCAGTTTCAAGGAGACTCATGCTATTGCCTTGCTTTGGTACCAAGCACCTCAGGGGTTTGCCCAGGGCAGTGCCATGCACTAAGGGATCCCCTGAGAAATCCTTCAGGCAGAGGCACAGTGAGGGGAAGCTGAGATAAGAGAGATGAAGTTTGGGAACAGGAGGTTGTTGCTGTTGGAGATGTGCATCAGTGCTGGGACCTAGTGTGAAGCAAAGATAAACCCAGAGACTATCTCCCTGCACGTACCTCGAGAGCTCCTGACCTCTCTGCCTGCCATTCCCCACTGCACTGCTTATCCTTATCATTCCAATTGAGCAAAGCAGTAGGAATAGCTCCAGGAGTTGCCTGTGTGAAGGATGAAGGATGTAAAGAGGAGAGGCATGTGGAGACACCCCCAGGAAGGCAGCACTCCCACTGAGCCTACCCTGGAAATGCTCCCTCATAAATATTTACCTCCTGCCCCGTGGCAGGAGCCTTTCAAGTTGTCCAAATTATTAAAGTCAATTTTCCTGGAGGGGAGAGAAGTGCTGATCTCCATTTTGCTTGCAAGTTGCTTTGCTTGGGATGAGCCTTCCCTGGTGAGGACAGTGATGGGCTGTGGAACCGAGACTCTGAGTCAGGCTGGGGATCATGGTGCTGGGGGAGGCAGAGAGGTGATGCTGGCCAGAGAGGTGTCACCCTTGCTGTCCCCTGCACAGAGGCTGCAGAGGTGAGTGGCTGTGATAGCCTGGGGACTTGATGCAGCTGACGTGGCCATGCTGCCTGCCCAGCTCTCACATCTTGCTGTGGGTGATGGTCACAGCTCCTTGCCTCACACTGCTTTTCCTCTGCCAGTTTGCAGAGACTGAACAAAGGCAGCTTGCAAAAACAGTGGCTGCTTTGCACATCCATTCTGCTGGCTTGATTAAAATTAAATTAAAAATAATTACATCCCTGCTGCTCTGTTGCTGGGCCAGCTGTCAGTGCTTGACCCTCAGCCATCTGGGCTGGAGAGATGGCCCCAAGCAAAGGCAATGCCATGGGTGGGCAGCTGGGAGCTGCTGGTCTCTGCCTCAGCAGAGGGAAGGGAATCTTCAGTTTTTCCAGAAAGGAGAAAGAAAAGAGTGAAGCCTGGTGCTGCTGTGCTATTCAGATACTTTAAAAGCTGCTGGAGAATTAAGGAGGGGGAAAGGGCTCTGCTGGCTCCTGAGCAGCTGTGTTGTGCTGCTGCATCAACTGAATGTGCACCAGGTCATTTAGATGCTTAATGATAACCTTCTAGCACAAAATAAAAGAACTTTAGGAAAGGATTTGGCACTGGGCAGGAGGAGCTGGTGTGGACACCCATTGTCTCTGGCACCAGGGACTCACCCACCATGTGCTGCCACTGTGCCCACCCCTGTTTTGCCCAAAGATGAGTTCCTGTCTCTGCTCTTCTCCCTATTCCCACTCTTGGTGTCAATGCAGTTGCATTGCAGTCACAACACGTCCTGCCTCCCCTCCTTAATGGACATCTCTCCGGCTGCTGAACAGCTGATGGGGAAGCTGAGCTGGAGGAAGGGTGGCTGTAACTGGCACAGCATGTGGGCAGGAGCCATGGGCAGGCATCCCAAGGCAGCTGCTCTCTGTTTTCCATCCCAGCATGACACCATGTATGGTTGGATAAATTCTGTTTCCTATGGGACTCTGGGGAAGTTAAAGCTGCCTCCCATCTCTCTGCTTAGTCTGGAGAAGTGGAGGCTAGGGGGAGACCTCAATGCTCTCTGCATCTCCCTGAAAGGAGATTGGGGTGAGGTGTGGGCTGGTCTCTTCCCTCTAGGACAAAAGGAAATGGCCTGAAACTGTGCCAGGGGAAGTTTAGTTTGGAGCTTAGGAAAAAATTCTTTCCCGCAAGAGTGGTCAGGGATTGGAACAGTCTGCCCAGGGGGGTGATAGAGTCACCATCCCTAGAGGTGTTCAAGAAATGTGTGGACATGGCACTTGGGGACATGATTTAATGGATGTGGTCATCCTAGGTCAGTGGTTGGACTCAATATTCTTAAGAGATGTTTTTTTCCAACCAAAAGGATTCCATGATTCTATCCTCTGGTAGGTTAGGAACTTCTCTTCCCCCCTCTCCCTGACACTGACAGTTACCAGGCCAGGTCAGGTGGCTTGGAAGTAAGATGAAGCTATACTTAGAGCAAAGCAAAATTTACAAGCATATATATGCAATATTTACAAGCATATATATACAATATTTACAACTATATACAAATTAGAAACAATACAGAAACCCAAACTCCCTCCTGGGCAAAAGAAGCTGCCCAGAAGGGGCTCAAAGCTACCCTCCCTTTCTCCCTCTGCTGTTCCAGACAGATAAACAAAACAACCAGCAAAGCTTACCTGATTTTCTGTGTTAGCCAAGGTTAGTGGAGGGAGCTTAGAGCAGAGTGAAGGAGGAAGTGAACAGGAGCAGCATCACAGACCAGTGTGGGGCAAAATGTTGACATTTTGGCTTTTTATCCCTCTCAGCAAACCAACAAATGACATAGACTTCACCACTATTTTCTTTTCACAACCCAATGATCTAATTTCTCTCATTAAAATATTTCCATTAGCCTCAAACCAGCACACATCCCCACCACTGTGATCACCTGCAACTGCCAGGAGGTTGAAGTCCAAAAATTACCTCTGATGAGTACAATCAGCTGCTGATGTCCCACCTGTGCTGAAAACATAGAACCATAGAATGG
>VWYK01080728.1:0-12510 GCA_013399775.1 Semnornis frantzii | reverse complement strand
TGAAATACAAAGTAACAGTCATGCCATATAAAGCAGTGATAACAGTCCATGTGCACAGACACAAGTGATTTTAATCTGTTAATGTAACCACCTTTTAAATTGCAGGCAGAAAACACATCCCATATCAACAAAAAAGATAGAAAATATTTTCAGCAACTTTAGCTTGATGTGCATAGTTTAACACCAATGTTGAACTCTGTATGTACTATACAAAGATCATAGTAAGTGCACTTTCTTGCGTTAATTTACTTCTGATGGCACAGAGGTTTTCTGTACTGCTGAAGAATCACCAGAGCAGAATATTTAATTGCTACTGTAAAACTGGAACTGATTTATAGCAAAAATTGAATAATCAGAGTATAGTGTTTCAACTTTAAGGGAAGTCTAATTGACTAAAGATTAATATGATCATGTAATTGTGTTCACACAAGTAGTAGAGATGAGAGAACTCATTCTTCACTTAATAAACCAAATCACATTCTTGCTTTTTGAGGGAGGATTGTGCTAACAATTACTGTTGCATAATTTAAATAACTTCAGGTTAATTTCCAAATTATCTGTCAGCAAGATTAACATTTGGGTGTGATTTAGAGGAACTTATCTATGTCTTGATTGGATATTTTTTCTTTTGTTTTGTTTGGTTTTTGGTTGTAGCACTGCAGACAGCATATCCTGGGCCTGGTATTAAGTGCTTCATGGAGTCATAAAGATTCAAACTCAGCTGAAAGTTCACTTTCTGAGTGAGGTTGTTACTTTAGTATTCCACAGTGATAGCTTTGGTTCGGAGATATTCATGAAGAGCTTCTTCACCTGTACAAGCACAATATTCACCAGTTAGAATGGCAGCTTAAGGAGAGAATGCTGTCAGAGATGTTAACTACCAAAAAAACCTGAAATGTCACAGCCGTTGAGTTCTTAACAGTGGAAACTATTTAACTTACCCTCCAACTGAGATTTACAGAACTGGTTAGGCAAGAAGAGGCCAAATCCAACAGACATGGAAATAAAAATGAGCTGGAATTTAGCAAGCAGACACCTGGGTGGAACTGAGGCAGCAGCAGTCTCTGGATGGCCACTGGGGATCAGTTGAATTTACAAACTTTGGTTTGCCAATGTTAAGTTCCAGGTAAAGAAGCTGTGTAAATATTGAACTTTTTTTTTTTTTTTCCCTGATAGTACTACTTATTTTGGTTTCAGGAAATACCTGATACTTG
Organism: Semnornis frantzii; assembly: GCA_013399775.1. Taxonomy (NCBI): domain Eukaryota; kingdom Metazoa; phylum Chordata; class Aves; order Piciformes; family Ramphastidae; genus Semnornis; species Semnornis frantzii. Next base: position 11,296 of record VWYK01080728.1, on the reverse strand, counting down.
CTAGAGGTTCCAAAGGCAAAAAAGTCTGTTGTGTCACTGAACTTTTTTTTACTTCCAGTTTTCATTGCCATGAGGCTCGATCTGTCCAGGCTCGCATGGTGTCTTCCACAGGCTAGACTTCACCTTTTAAAAACTGGTTTTGAAACAACTTTTTAATGCATCTTCCTCTGTGGCTATGGACAAATTTTGATGGCATTTTAAGGCACAAAAGTTTTTTGTGCTCTTAGAAGTTTATAGGGTAAACCAAAATTAGCATTCTTTCTAAGGAAAGGACTTTGGCCAATATCTGTCTGCTACTTGACAGCATTTTGTAGCCCGTATGGAGCTCTGGAGAAGATGTACTTTGACTGCCCTGAGAGAAGCTGGAAGAGGCATATTTTGTGTGCCATAGCATTTTTTAGCATGTGTACAGGAAGGGTTGAACTGGAGGTACTGAGGTGAGAATATTGCAGGGATGGGACTGGAGCTAGATTACTGCATCTGGAAGAATATAGGAGCTGCAGGAAATGCATCCATGGCTCATGGTTTACTAGATACACTGTACATAGGTAAGGTTTTTTTTCAGTTGATTTGGAATGTCAGATGAGAAATAAGAGAGGGAGAGAACAACTTACCTAAATCTTTCCCAAAGCCAGACTGCTTAAATCCACCAAATGGTGCTGCCACATCAGTTTTGTTGTATGTGTTAATAAAAACTGTTCCAGCTTCTAGCTTTTCACTGATGTAGAGAGCTTTGCTTATGTCTTTCGTGAAAACTCCAGAAGCTAAGCCATATTCTGTAGTATTTGCCCTTCGCAGCACTCCATCGATGTCACTGTGAGGAAATAAATTATTTAATTGCAACTAGGTAAACAAGTGCTAGCAGCCTTCCACCATCAGTGCCATTCAGGCACTTTTACTCACACTCTTTCTTCTCCAGTCAGCATTTTTTTAAAAAGAAAATTAAGGACTAATCTTTGTGTCAATCTTACAGATTTGTACTTGTAAACCTTGCAACCTTATATTTCAGTAGTTAAGGTCTACACTAAGAAATGTCAGAGGAAAGGTTGCAGTATGCATACTTTGCTCAGCTACAGTATGACTTGGAGAGCAGAGCAACAGAAAAATAATTGTGAAGCAGAGCTCGAGAGCAGATAATGAACCACTTTGCTTGCTAAGATTTTGGCCTGCTTTATGAGGTAATGGAGAATAAATGATGAAATTCAGACTTATCAAGAGACAACTTTTCAGGCTATGTCCAGAGTGTTATTTTCTATTTGCATCTCACCTCCATATAGATTCAAAAATCTGTAATAATTTAACATTTAAAAAAAACCCCAAGACAGTCACTTAGCACCATACATGATTTACAGATGCAATGGGTTATCTGTGTGGCTGGTTCTGAACTGCACTATCCAGCTGCAGAAAATGAAACCTGGTGGCATTATTTACATGAAGTTTATGCATAGAGTTTTAATTTCATCTGTGTGTTAAATAATTCTTATCATTTGGAATGGAAGTTATTAAAACTACAAGTCTACAAAATATACAGAAGGATTTTCATTTGCAGTAATGCACAACAAACAGCACTGTGGTCTTTTGTGACAGAAAAAGAAGCAATTCCACTGGAAAAAAACCCACCACAATTTGTAATTTGATTAGGCTGTGGCAATTAACCACATCAACTTCAGTAAAAATGTTTCTCTGAATAGTAAGTCTTACTTCAGAACTGTCACAGCAGTGTCACTGTTGGCATTCTATCCTGTCACATGCTGCTAACAGCATTAGTTTTACACTGACATAGAGGAAGATAGCCCTTACTAATTTCTCAGCATTTAGCCGGAAGAAGATCTAGGAATTCAGAACGGTGTTACAGGACTTAACAAAAACGTGCTACCTGTGCTACCATTTCCACACTTAAGGTGAAAATCAGAAAATAACATTTCCAACAGTAGCCAGAGGAGAACATACCCATTTTTAAATTTAGAAATCACCATCACAGGACCAAAGGACTCTTCCTGGGCAATATACATATGGTCTTCAACATCTGTGAATACAGTGGGTTCCATGAAGAAACCTAAACAGAGGACAGACTGTCATTTGAGCACAGTGAAAGCATTTCATGATTTGTATTGTTCAGGCTGTCTCTTTTCCATACTTTCAGGTCATAGATAAGTTGACTTGAAACAGGAAGCATCAAGATTGATGTGATGGAGATATGTGTGTAAGCACCAGAGAAACAGCAAAAACAAGGTTAAAGGAACGGCCTGTATTGCTCAGAGCAACAACGTGTGCTGTTCCCTGCCAGCCCAGAAGGTCTGCATGCCACTGCTCAGGTGGCAGGGAAGACCCTGAGGAGCATACTGGAGAGGTCACTGTTTTTCTTGTTACCCAACTCAGTGAGTGAGTGTATTCCAGTTTGAGTAGGCAAAATCAGCTCCAGAGATTTTATATAAATTCTGCCCCTTCCACAGGATTTCCTGTTTATTTTTTAATTTCATACAGTAATGGACCATCACTTATATTTTATTTAGGGATGCAATTGTTATGTTTTGAAACTGATGCAAATGTTTCTCCTTCCTTATTGATAAAGGGCAGATGTCCATAAGAAAATGTTGCTTTTGTGCCTGCTCACTGAACTTTGTGTGCATTTTGTCTTTAGAGCTATAAAAAGTGTTTTGACGGTATCTTATGCAAACCCTGCTACTAGTTTCAGCTTTAGTGTTAGTGTGATCCAAATGGATGTAATTATTCTTAATGGCTCTTGACAGTTCAAGGGTATTGAAAAAAAACCAACCTCAAAGCCTTACAAAGAACAGGAATAAATGACCAAAATATTCCAGTACAGACTGGATTCTGAATAATTTTTGTGTATTATGCTTCAATTGCATAGCTTCTTTTCAATATGAAAGTTGGAAGTCCTGTTGTCAAGTGGGATCTTGGGTTTACCTAGTACTTTTCCCATGATATTGCTACTTCACATAACACAAGGGAGACAATCATGATGACTTTTGTTTGGAGTGTAGAGGTTCCAGAGATCTATGAACAGAATCTTACCTGGTCTACATACTTGTCTTCCTCCATACACTAGAGTGGCTCCTTCTTTTACTCCAGTTTCACAATATTGCAGCAGCTTTTCCAAATGTGCCTTGTGATTTTGTGGACCATGATCTGTAGATCTATCAAGTGGGTCACCAATTTTCATCTTTTTTATTTCTTCCACCTGTGAGTTACACAATTAAAATTAAGTTATGTAACACAGCAAATCATTAAAATTATCAGTGATGTGGGGGTGCCTCATTTTTTGTGCTATGAGTTAGGTTTTAAAGGCTGAATTCTTATAAAGTGGAATGTTCCTCCTTTTCTAAAAGGATGTTTTGTCTTGTTTGATAACCTCTGGTTTCTTCTGAAAGTTTTGATGCTGTTTTCATGCACTCGTTCCCTTCTGCTATTAAGACAGATGTAAAATGTTAGCTTTTACCCATAGAAAATGAGTTGTGGTACTGATTTTCTGCACTATCTAAATTAATTCTCCAGTGGTAGACTGTAGTGACTGCTGGATTTTTAATAATGACCTTTGTGTTATTGCAGCTAAGCTTCCAATATGCCTTTTTTTCTTAAAACGTCACAGCAGCCTTCAATCACATTGACCTAAATTCAGTGGTTTTCTTTAATCTTACCTTCCTAGTCAAATAGAAAACATCACTGAAGTTACAATATCTCTATCAGTGTCACTTATCTGTGCATTACTGATGAAAATATCTCCCTTCAGTGCCTTCCTTTTAACCTTTTAAGAGGTTCCCAAGAAGCAGTACTGCCAATCACAGGGAACAATGAAAAATTAAACAACTGAAAATAAGAAGTCCAAGTGTCTATGAAACTAGTGGATCTTTGTGCCATAGAAAATCATCTGCTTAAACTTTAGCTCCTAAATATCTTACCACTTTTTCAACAAATTCATCATGGATTGATTCTTCCACAAACAGCCTGCCAGCTGCAATGCAGTTTTCTCCTTTGTTGAAATACACTGCTCCCATACCCTGTCCAAGAGAAAAAAAAATATAATATTTATATGCAACTTTTTGTTCAGTTTTCCTTTCATTCTATTCCTCTGGGTTGCATTCAGTTTGTCACCTTCAAAGGGCAATGCTTTATGTAAAAAGACATCATCAATGCAACAAGCAGACTAATCTTATAAATGTTGCCACGCACTTTCATGAAGAAAAATGGCTCAGGGTGAACTCATTAGCACTGCTTTTTCCCTTCCTATCAGCATTCCATAGAAAAGTCTGCTGCAGGATCAAGAGAAGAGGGCTGGCAGGACAACTAGAGAATAACAAACTGCTAGTTCCCTGAGTAATTCTGCCCGTGTCAAAAGCTGTGTGCAACTGGGTGAACATGTGAGCTGCAGAGAACCTCCTGTCCTGACTGTGGGCTCAGACTCCATGTAGTTTGTGCCTTTTGATCTACCAAGATCTGATGCCTGCCATTACACTTCTGGAGCCTNTTCAAGGCCAGGTTGGAGGAGGCCTTGAGTGAGCTGTGCTAGTGGGAGGTGTCCCTGCCTATGGCAGGGGGTTGGAACTGGATGATCCTTGAGGTCCCTTCCAACCTTACCATTCTATGATTATTTTTCTGCAGTGGTAGAGATGTGGGGAAAGGAAGAACAGGACAAATAAAATAAAATTGACAAGTGTTTGTCAAAAAAGCATTGTTTTACAATTATTTTAAGCCATCAATGCCAGGTATAGTTCAGGCCAACCTCTGCATCACTCTCTTACTTCTACAGCTGAGGAAAGTGGTGGGACCACCCATGTTTTATTATCTCCCATACACACTTCACTGTGCAGTCACTCAGACTCTTCTCCTGCCAAGACACTCCAAAGCCAGGGAAAGAACCATGTGGCATTAGGGAGCTCATTGTGAATTTTAATTCACTCCCAGGAGCTTATTTTTTAAATGTTTAGGGGTTTTTTGAGCATCAGTTTGGTAAATAAACTATCATGTGTTCACCTGCCTAGTGAAAATACCTTCCAGCTCTATGTATTTGTTTTATTGTATTTTCTGATGGATGTTTCTTGTAGTACTGATGCCTGCTGTTTTGGTGCAGCATGAACTCTCCAATTGTGCTGTCAAAAAAAGCCATCCTGCAGAAAAAGAGTCTGTTTTCTAACAGACTGCATGATTTTTCATGCAAGGGCTCCCTACTGCAGGTTTTTGGCAAATCACTAAGAATATTGCAGTACTATGAAGATGTATCAGAAAGGCTTTGAATGTATTTTACTTGGAAGCAACATTACCATTTTTACAGCTCTGTCAAGTTCACAGTCACTGAATATGATCAACGGTGATTTACCACCAAGCTCAAGAGAAACTTTCTTCAGGTTAGTGGCTGCACTGTAAAAAATATAAGGAATCACATTAAAACAATCTTTAAATAGCTTGTTTCATTATTTCCTTTGAATCATATCTAGTGAAAATGTATAAACCTCTGCTGCAGTGTGTCCACAGAAGAGCAACAAAGCTGGTAAAGGGTCTAGAGAACAAGGAAGGAACAGGGATTGTATAGTCTGGAGGAGGCTGAGGGGAGGCCTCATTGCTCTCTATAACTACCTGAAGGGAGGTTGTAGTGACATAGGGATTGGTGTCTTCCTAGTATCAGGTGGCAGAATGAGAGGAAGTGGTCTGAGATTGTGCCAGGGCAGGTTTACACTGGATATTAGGGAGAATTTCTTTATAGAAAGAGTGGTCAGGCACTGGAATAGGTTGCCAAGGAGGTAGTGGAGTCACTTTCCCTGGAGATATCCAAGACATAGATTAATGGCCATGGTGGTCTTAGGTTGACAGTTGGACTCAACTTGAAGATCTTGGAGGTCTTTTCCAACCAAAGTGATTCTATGATTCAACAATTCTATAATTGTTCCATTACTGACTTAGCACAACTGTACATAAATGTAAACAACCATATGTAGTTATCCATTTGTATTACTATACATGCACAATAGCTAGTAAGATATTTCCTAACTAAATTAAGTGTTGTGAATTTGCTGAGATTACCTCTTCATGATCTGTTTACCAATTGGTGTTGAACCAGTGAATCCAACTTTGCGAATATCTGGATGCTCAGACAGGTGCTGTCCCACTAAAGCACCTATTGGGGTGAGGAGAGGAGTTTAACTGGACAGGGCATAGACAATTTTTACTATGCTGACAGCAGCACTGTAACAAAGAAAGAGCTGGAAATATGTCAGTCAAGTACAGTATCGCATTGTTATTTATATTTACAGCTTTATTCAAATGACTGAAAGCCAAGTGTTAGTTAACTTGGATCACAAATCTGAGTCTCCAAATCCCCTGCCCCATCTGTCTGGACAAAAGAAATTCCTAACATCTCACTTAAGGTGTAATAATGTCATTTGTAACAAAGCCTGCCCCATTCAGCTACTTCATCATTTTTCTTCTTCAGGGGAAAGAGGAAAACGTTGACACTAGGTAACACAGTGTGGACCATGGCTTAGCTGTGGTGACCAGTATGCATCTTACCGTGTTGCTCTAGGTCTCACAGTTGCATTTAAATACTTACAAGTGTTGAGAATATGGAGAGAAAAAATGATGTTTTACAATTGAGACATGTTTCTCTGTAATCCATTCTTTGTGTTCATGCTGTTTGCAGGTGACTGTTACAGATCTTTCCACTTCTATTCTGCACACATGTGCAATCACTGCATGACATAGATGCAAGCCTCCTTGCCTATGAAGATACTTATATAATATGCCTCCAAAAGACCAGTTTGCCAGTTCTAGCATGACCCACTCATCCCAGAAAAATGATTAGTTGAAATTTTACCTGAACCAGGCAGAATATTTATGACGCCCTTAGGAAATCCAGCTCTAGCTGAGAGTTCTGCAAACTTCAGGGAAGTCAGAGGTGTGACCTAAGTAGAAACATTTAGATTAGGTCACCTATCTAAATTAAATGCATGAGGATATATCTACATTCAACGGACCTCGAGTCTGATGCAATATTCATCTTCTTATAGTGCCTCTTGTGGAAAAGAATTCATTCTTGAAAATGACAGTAGTATCAGAGCAGAACTGAAGACAATCAGTACCTTGTATCATCATGGAAATTTATGTTTTTATACACACACTTTAAAAGATATAACATCAACAATTTATCAGTGAGATCCACTAGGTTGCCTGAATTATTTTACCTGAACAAATAGTAGAGGACCTAAGTCATCTGTGCATTGCTTTTTGTTTTTACCTGAGCTGGTTTGAGCACAAGTGTGTTGCCTGCAGCCAAGCACGCTGCACTCTTCCATGCAAGCATCATCAGTGGATAATTCCAGGGGATAACGATTGCACAGACACTTAAGGTAGGGAAAAATAGGAAAAGATTACATTTTTGATGGCAGCCTTTGAATGGCTGATATCAAGTTTGTCACTAAAAACGAAAAAAGCAATGCTTACCCTATTGGTTCTTTCCTGGTGAATGTGAGGTTATGGTTTGGCCGTGCCTGGTTAATTGGAATTGTAGAACCCTAGAAGACAGACATTGCTACTGCTTTATCATCTTAATTACAGATGAATTTGCCATGTAAGTATGCCCTGGGAAGCCACAGAGAAGGCTTCAAAACCAGAAGCACTTTTGCCTTAGCAAAAAGGCATTTACCCCCACGATGACCACAACAAACATTCTCCTCTGTGAATGACCCAGAGTTGACTAAGCACATACATCGTGATATCTTATCTGATTTCTTAGACATTTAGAGTCACATTCTAAATCCATATACTCCAACTGGAAGGAAACTCTCCTTTTGCATTGTCAGGGAGACACACTTTAGGTAAAATTCTAATTTTGCTCTATTTTTTGATTCCTAATTGCTTTTGCTAGCATTGGTTTTTTTGCACTGTGTCAGCAAAACAAAAGTGCAGAGAAGACTGCCATTGATTACTGCCTTTACTTAGTTACTTACCTGAATCTTGTCACACCATCCAGCAAAATATCTGAATGTTTGCACAGACATTCCAACATGGGTCTTCAAAGCCAGAGTGTAGACAGCTCCTGAGTCAATAGACTCTATGGTTGCTAACTCTTCTTGATGTTTTTCCATCAAGTCTGCAAGCCTTTAATAAAAACATTACTAATTCACATCAAAGAGAATACATCTAATCATCGATGGCCTAAAATGACATTTGGTATGGCAAATAATTGCTACTAACACTTTGTTCCCACTGCATTTGGAGGTGGAGCACTGCAGACACTGCTTATTAATATCAGTAAGAACTTGGGCAATTTCATGTTAAATCTTGCAAATGTCTTCACATTGGCTGTAGTAGAAGAAGGATGAAGAAGACAGCTGGATGAGGACATAAATAATGAAAGCTATGGTATAACAACTGGAATGGTTCAGTTATGACATAATGATTAGAATTCTTTTACTCTTTTTCTGTTGTACTACAATTATAGAAAATTGAAGCAGTAAGTCAAAAGCAAATGCACGGTAACATAAGAAATCTCAAGAAAACAAAAGTACCAAGAAGTACTCAGAGTCCTAGATTAAGATTTGGAAATCAAGTGTCATAATGTAGTTTTGCATTATCTGAACTTGGACTAAAATACTCAAGTAGATGCTTCAAATGGACCTCGATTTCCAAAGACAGAGCTCCTAATCTGTAATGGAATTGAATTTTATATGCCTTGGTACATCTGAAAATCTGGTGAATGGCTTGTTCAGGCCTCAGAGGTCTTCAGCCAGATGAGAAATGTGATGGGATACAATCCTAGAAAGCCTGTCATCAGTCACAGTGTATTTCAAACAGTGGCAATGTGGCCATACATTTACTATATGCAGTGCAGATGTAGGCAGGCTTAGCAAGATCAAAAGTCTCTGCCTACCTAACCTAGGGAGATTCTGCTTATAAAAGAGCCTTAATAGTAGAGAAAGATCAGGACTTTGCAAGGGAATTTTCAATCCTTGTAACAAATAGCATACAGTTAAGCCATCAAGTATTTAAAAGATACTTTCCTCAAATTGTTTCCATTCACAAATAATTAAGAGGAATGGTAGCAGTGATGGACCACAGGATTTTTCCTGCTACATGAAAGTCTAGCCAGCTAAGACCCAAGTCCAGTAAACTGAAGTAAACTAGGGGATGGAAAGATGGCTAGTCTGGTTCCTCTGACAGTAGCATTAAGAATATCCACCATATTCAGAGCATATATGGAATGATTCTTCAGAGGCACCAACCAATAAGATGTGAGAAAACACAGCCCACGCGAGCTGCCTTTCACTTACCTGTACATGAGTCGCCCCCTTTCCCTCGCATTCATTCTTCCCCATTCGCCGTTTTCAAATGCCTCCTTTGCTGCTGCCACTGCCTTGTCCACATCAGCCAACGAAGCAGAAGATACACTGGCTATTACCTGTCCAAAGGCAGTATGCTGTTAGCTCAAACTAAAATGCTGGAATGCAGTGTTACTTCTTCCTCCTAAACTTCTTGACTTAACCAAATACTTAATATCTTCCAGCCCAGCAGTTGGCATGGGTGAGTCAGGCTGTAAAACGTTCAGAAACAAACAAGGTAGCAGAATTTGGAGGACATTGCAAGGACTCTAAAGACCTATATTCTTCTTCACGTCAAGGTGCATCATCCTACTTGATTCCATCTGTATTTCCAGACATAAAATCTATGAGATATTACAAAATGTGGAAGTCTTTACATAAGGTATTGTGATCTAATATCCAAACATGCTAAAATGACTCCTGCATCTTCAATTTCTTAGGAATGGAGCTTCTGCTACCATAAGGCACCATATACACATAGTATTTTATGATGACTGTGTTCCATAAATGCACACATTTTATGGACAGAATAGTTCCGACTCGCATTGAATCCTGTAAGTTTCAGTTAAAGTACTATAATATGACTTGTGATAATAGTGAAATCTGTGGTAATGCTTTCAATTAAATGTATATAGTCAGAATTAAACAGCAATTATATTGACACTAGAGTTACTGCTAGATTTATAATGCATGTGTATGAGTTGATCAATCAAGATTGAATAGTTTAGGACAGAAGTGCAAATGCATATATTTTCTCACTGAAAGAGACATTTTTCTTACTGGGAATTTAAAGGAAATTTGCACATCAGACTCATAAAAAAACCAAAACACAAACTGAAGTTGATGACTGATAGGAAATACACACAATACAAATAACTTATTAAGCAACTAAATAAACTATAGCAACTTTTGTTTGCATATATAAATGAAAATGAAATAAAGGTAAAATATATAGCTGGGTACAGAAATTGACACAATAGTTGAAGTGAAATGCAAACCTGTAAAATATACAGACTGAGAAGCAAATTGAAATATCAAAGTATTTCTAGGTTTTATTTAATGTCTAGCATGTGGTTTTGAAATTGGCAATATTCATTTGGTGGGTTAGACTTTTAATAGGCAAAGAAATTGAAACAAACTGGAATTGATCACATTTAGAGATTACTCACTGATCCATCTGCTGGATTTATAGTGTCGTATGTTTTTCCATCATCAGCATTTATAAACTGCCCATTGATGAAACACTGGTAGGGCATATTCACAGTCATATTGTTCACATTTTTTGAAACCTAAGAGTGAAATAAGCAACAAATGAATTTAAACTTTTCATAGCTAATATTTTAGCATAGCTTAACACGTTTTTGATATTTACAGCCAACATCCAGCCGTATTTTACAATATGTCTAAGGGAAGTGGACAAAGGAGTCAAATGAAACTGAAATCCTATTCTGGCTGAACACCAACAACTTATACCCTGAGATAGTTCATCAGGTTTCTGTATTGTTATCATTGGAAGTCTATGTTCAAACCAGTGCTAAATGCTACTTAAGGCTGGTCCCAGTGGATTTGAACCAAATGTGTAATTCTCCAGTTCAAGAAATCCTGACTTGCTGAATGACTTAAAACCCACTCAATCTTCCTTTCATACAAAGTTTTCAAACAGACTCCTAGGAGTATTGTCTGCCTCAGGAAAGCAGGTCTGGAATTGTTTTGACCGAAGCATACTGACAAGAGAGTACAAGGGAGATAGGAATATCTGACCATGTGTGATCTACGTTTTATTCTTGCTCTCTTGGTTTCCAGTACACTTAAGTGACATTACATGTATACTTCCATTACAAATGCAAATATATAAAAGCTGGGGGGAAAAAAAAACCACGATGAAGAGTTTGTATGACCAAATATTTCTTTGCTTTTCCTACTGTGTGATGCAGTCTAATACAATGCATTGTCTACCCTCCCCCCCC
>VWYK01080727.1:0-22760 GCA_013399775.1 Semnornis frantzii | reverse complement strand
AAAAAACAGAACAACAATCCATGAAAAAAACCCCAACCCACAATTCTATTTCCTCTCAAACCAAGATCTTACACTGGGGCTTTCACTTAGATACTATTTGTTACTGTGAAGCTGTTGTATTTAGAACACATACACACATCTGTAGCTCTTGTGTAGCAGCTCGGCATTAAGTCGACGAAATTTTGCAATAGTGGTGTCAATCTTAAGCTTGAGTGTCCATTTTAATTGTATTGTGTATATTACACAGCTAGACATTAGTGTTTCTCACACTTTCAGATTTGCTTCAGTCTTGCTTTGCAATTCCAGATAGATTCCAACATATTAACACTTTTTAAAAAAGATATAAAGCAGAATCAGGTTTGGGTTGGTTTTGTTTGTTTTCCTTTAACAGATTAAAGAGGAAGGAGATCCTGAATAAAAGAGACTGATTTAAAACTAGTGTTCACTGGAAAAGCTGACAAAGTAGGAAGCCTCTCTTTTAAATGAAAACCTAACTGTGCTGAAGCGTAGGAGCAGAAACCACAAACAGAACCAACTTTAGAACCAAACGAAGAGGACTCTGGGAATTATGACAACCTCAGACAACATCCCCACCCATATTTACCCCATTTATACCCCAGAATCACTAACACCTACGGTGGTATGCAACGCCAGGAAAATACAAAAAAATTCATTCTCGTTTCCATCCCTCAACGGCACAGCGTCTTTGCAGCTACGAGGCAGAAATGGGTAAGAGGCATGGAAATCGATCTTCTACTTGCAGTATTTCTCATCCCTTCTCTTATTGCTAGAGACAAGGAGACAAGTCACCTCTGAAACTTACCGAGGCTACAGGATGATCAGAAGGAGAATGCAAATAACAAGGTCTTTGGAACGGCCTCGGTATCAGATAAACCCAAATGAATGGCAGATGGGGCCATTCTAGCCCAGGTATTTCACCCACACAGCCCCTCCTCAACTCAGGCTGAGACACCGAGGGTCAGACGATTCTAAACACAAATCCATAGCGACCCCAAGTCTCTCGCTGTTACACGAGGAACCTCCACCCAAACTCACCCTGCTTAGATATGCATCACATAGCGATACTGGAAGCCTTTAGCTCAACACACCAGCTTTCCACCACCGCCTCTGGAATTCCCCCTTCTAACTACACTCAGCAGTAAAGTTACAATGGTTAGAAAGAGGTAAAAGCATTTACGCGCTGCCCTGGGAGTGCCCTCATCCTCAATCCTGGGATTACTCGTCACACACAGCCTGTTCGCGCTCCTCCTCCCTTCAGGGAGACACATCCATAGTGGGGAGGGGGGCGAGGGGAAGGGAAGAGAAGAGAGCCGCCCCTCAGCGCCAGCCCCAAGCTGCTCCCTTCGCCGGCGAGGGGCAGCCCTCCCTCCCCCATCCCAGTCCCACCCCGGCGCTAGAAGCAGGGGAACAAGAACTGGAACTCTCCTCCCTCCACTCGTTCCTCCCTCCCTCCAAACCCCACTCACCTGGGAAAGAAGCCAAAGCTCAGCTACGTCTTTTTCTCCTCGTCTCCCCCACACTCAACCTCTAGCCGCCATTTTCCTCGCTGCCTGGATTTAAATAGGAACCAGCCTCCGCGAGAGAGGGCGGCGGGCGGCGCCAGGCACTCTGGGGCCTGTAGTACGGCCCCGCCGGCGCCCCGGGACCCGCCCCCTCCCCGCGCGGGCGCATCACGGTACTTGCAGTCCCCACCGGGCGCCGCCCGGCTGCTCCCAGCAGCCCCTGGGGTTGCCGCCCAGTTCGCTTCTGCTTCGCCCCGGCCGGTGGGCGCGGTGGTGGGCTTGGGTCTGCCGCTCTGTGTCACAGCTGGTTTCTAGCGCGCCCCCAACGAGGGCAGGCCCGGCGGGGTCGAGGAAGCGGTCTCAGGAAAGCTCCCTCCCATGGGTTAATAAGCGTGGCTGGCAGCGTGCGTGGTACCGGGCGCTGCGGCCATGAGCGACCCGCGGAGTCATAGCGGTGCGCTATTTATAATTAACGAACGGGTTATATGCACGAGGGATTAAAGTGTAAGTTGCCAGCCCTGAGCACAGAGAGGTGAGAGTGTTAAAACAGTACTCGCGGATCACTCGCTACACCAAGCGACACTTTTGCCGTTTCAATAAAGAAAAACGACCCTTGACTAAAGTAGATGTTTAATAGAACACAAACAGATTTGGATACAATTTTAACATAACTTCAGGTATGTGTCAGCTGATTTCCAAACTAACTTTGTAGAAGCACTTGCTGCCTGTAAAAAAAAGCGAGGCGAGGCAAGGCTACGGGGACTTAGAGAAGGTAACCTTCCTGTGCTGCAACTCGCTGCCATCAATACTAATTCCATCAGCTTTCTTCGAACAAGTATTTAGACCTTTGGGGGCTAACGCAGGGTGGATGAAGAGGACAGTATACCTCAGTTCTAAATATTCATAAAGCAGACATATAAAACCCACTCTTTTTATTTTGACAATTTATCAAATGTGAAATAATAAAAATGCAGGGACTGAAGTCTTGCCTAGCTATTCACACACAGCTCACTACAGGACTGTAGCCAGAATTAGTATTCAAAACAGACAGACAAGTAAAACCTTTAAGTACGCTTTCCAGTCATATGCAAATTTAAAAACAAAAACAAAAAAAATCTAACTAGTGTTGGGCACCTACAAGCAAGTTACTGGTACAATACAAGCCTCCAGCTACCTCAGAAATGAGCATTGCAAACAAATAGAGAGGAATTAAAATATATCAAGTTCTGGAAAAACAAATTCCACCTTTGATTTTACCTTGCAGTTATACTTAATGTCTGTTTGTACTTACGAGCTCAGATTTAAGCATTCTCAACATAAAAGAAGAGAGTTTATGTTGTCAGGGGAATGAGGTCCTGTTGCACCTCCTGAAAGTGTGACTTTTCGTTCCATGTAGTCTGTTTTTCCTGTGGGTTTTTGTCTTCTTCCACTATAAATTACAACAGCATTTACCAGGAAAAACAAACAAACAAACGAAACAAAACAAAACAAAAACAAACAAACAAAAACCAAACACCAAGAAAGTTCTGTTTAAAATCTTCCAGTTCTGTTTAATATCTTTATTAACGGTTTGGGTGACGGCATCAAGGGCACCATCAGCAGGTTTGCAGATGACACTAAATTGAGTGGGAATGTTGATCTGCTTGAGGGTAGGAAAGCTTTGCAGAAAGATCTGGACAGGTTAAAATCGATGAGCTGAGGTCACCAGAGTGAGATTTAACAAGACCAAGTGCTGGGTCCTGCACTTTGGTCACAACAGCCCCAAGCAATCCTACAGGCTTGGAGCAGAGTGGCTGGAAAGCACCACAGTGGAAAAGGATCGGGGGGGTGCTGGTGGATGACTGTCTGAACATGAGCCAGCAGTGTGCGCAGGTGGCCAAAAAGACCAATGATATCCTGGCCTGGACCAAAACCAGTGTGTCCAGCAGGAGTAGGGAAGTGATTGTGCCCCTGTTTTTGGCACTGGTGATGCCACAGCTTGAGCACAGTATTCAGTTCTGGGCACCACAGTATAGGAAAGACATTGAGGTGCTGAAACACATCCAGAGAAGAGTGATGCTGGGTTTGGGGAGGCATGTCATATGAGGAGGGGATGAGGGAGTTGGGGTTGTTTAGCTGGGAAAAGAGAAGGCTAAGGGGATATCTTATTGCTCTCTACAACTACCTAAAAGGAGGTTGTAGTGAGGCTGATGTTGGTCTCTTCTCCCAAGTAACTAGCAACAGGGTGAGAGGAAATGGATTTGAGCCGTGCCAGGGGGAGTTTACACTGAACATTAGGAAAAACTTCTTTCCTGAGAGAGTGATGAGGCATTGGAAGAACCTGCCTGGGGAAGGTGGAGGAGTTGCCACCCCTGGAGGCATTCAAGGAGCATGTAGATGCGGAGCTTCAGGATATAGTGTAGTGGTCATGGTAGTTGGGTTATGGTTGGACTCGATCTTAAAGGTTTAATGATTCTAAGTATGCAGGGAGGAACAGGTCAATGAGAGGCAGCAGTAACACAGGAGTTTAGCTATACTGGTTTTGTTTGTTTATTTGTTTTTATTTGGGAAAACTATGGTCTAAGTGAACAAAGTGTGAATCACATATAAAGTCTTCAAATTATACTTATGTTACATCTGTGACACCCTAGACTCAAGACTGATACAGAGCTTCAAGTGTCAATAGAATACAAATATTGTGCATGTTTTTCCCTTTTAATCTTTGATTTCTGTTATAAACAGATAACTTCAAAGTTAGCTCTGACTTTATATAATGAAGGATACAGTGATTAAGTGATTTCATTTTTCATTGAGATATGAGACTCTTTAAAAAAAATTTAAGATACCTTCCCCAAAAAACATTTGTAGTTACTTTAAAAGCTGCTGCTGTAAATGTACCTATAGAACTGTAATATTTGACATTTTTATCTAGAATAAGGTGGTCATTGGGGGCAGTCAACATGGTTTTAGCAAGGGGAAGTCATGTTTAACTAACCCGATAGCCTTTTATGAGGACACAGCCAGGTGGACAGATGATGGGAGTGGAGTGGATGTGGGTTATCTTAATCTCAGGAAAGCTTTTGACATTCTCTCCCACAGCTGCCTTCCAGCTAAACTGAGGCAGTATGATCTGGATGATTGGGTAGTGAGGTGGATTGTGAAATGGTTGAAGGAAAAAAGTCAGAGTTATGGACAATGGTTCAGAGGCTAGTTGGAGGCCTGTATCTAGCAGAGTCTCTCAGGGGTCAGTACTGGGACCAGTACCACTCAATATATTCATTGATGACCTGGATGAGGGAACAGAGGGCATTGTCAGCAAGTTTGCTGATGACACAAAACTGGAGTAGTGTCTGACACCTGAAGGCTGTGCTGCCATTCAGTGGGACCTGGACAGACTGGAGAGTTGGACAGGGAGAAATTGAATGAAATACAAGTAAAAGTGTAAAGTCTTGCATCTAGGAAAGAACAGTCCCATGGACCAGTATAGGCTGGGGACTGACCTGTTGGAGAGCACCACAGAGGAGAGGGACCTGGAGGTCAGAAGGATGACCATGAGCCAGCACTGTGCCCTTGTGGCCAAGAAGGCCAATGGGATCCTGGGGTGTCTCAGAAGCAGTGTGGTGAGTAGGTCTCCTCCCCCTTTACTCTGCCCTCGTGAGGCCACATCTGGGATATTGTGTCCAGTTCTGGGTCTCTCAGTTCAAGCAGGACCTCAAGGAACTGCTTGAAAGAATCCAGCACAGAGCCACAGAGATGACTGAGGGAGCAAAAACATCTCCCTTGTGAGGAAAGGCTGAAGAAGAGACTCTGCAACTTGGAGAAGAGGACCCTGAGGGGTGACCTCAATGGTTACAAGTATGTGAGGGACAAGTGCTGGAAAGATGGAACCAGGCTCTTCTCGGTGTCCAATGACAAGGAGCAGTAGGTGCAAGCTAGAGCAGAGGAAGTGCCATGTGAACATTAAAAAAAAACCAAAAACCCAAACTTTCACTGTGGAGGTGACAGAGCACTGGAACAGATTGCCCAGAAAGGTCATGGAGTCTCATTCTCTGGAGACATTCAAAACCAACCTGGATGCATTCCTGCATGACCTATTCTAAGTGAGCCTCCTCCGTTAGGGGGGTTGGACTCGATGATCTTCCAACCTCGGCCAGTCCAACCATTCTGTGATTCTGTAATCTGCTTGCTCCACCTACTGGTCCTTGGCCCTCTTAAAGCACACTACAGAGCACAGTTGTATTAAATCATTTCCGTACACCTTTGGCCAAAAGACATATTTGACTTTAACCTGAATTTATGTAAGGTACTAACTGTTGGGGTAGAAATGTCTTTGTATAAAAGAAGTGTTGAAAAATAGCACTACTCTGTTCTCAAAATGAACTATGTATATGCATATATGTACACACACGTAGATATTTATAGAATTATTACCATTTTGCTATGCAATAAAAAATAAAATAATCAAACAAGGTAACGACCAATTCCCAAATGACTGTGCCAAGACAGGGGCAAGAGGACTTCTGATTCCTGCCACCTGCTTTCCCATGGGCACGCGCCTGGGCATTATGCTGGTAGCCAGCTGGCAACATCCATCCCCACACACTGCCCACAGCACCCAGCTCTCCTTGCCCCACCGTGGCAGCAGATGCTGAGCTGACAGCTCTCTGGGTGCATTCATTGCAGGTTTTTTCTCTTGCAAAGCAGTTCTCTGGGCACCAGAGGCCAGGGTAGCTGCACAGGGGCTGCTTCATCCCAGTCACTCCTGGAAAAGGCTGGGTATCATGTCTCCTTGTCCAAGACCCAGCCTGCCCACAGTCATCCCATCTCACCCCAGACCTTCAGAGGAACAAGGCAACAGTGATGGCTGGACCTTTTGACTTTGCAGCTGGGGTTTCCCCTCAAGTTCTTATTTTGATTTTTTAAAACATTTTTGTCATTTTAAATATACTCCATGTGTCATCCATCCATTCCCCCCCACACACACACACCTTTTGGGGTTTTGTGATGCAAACACTGATGCTTTACAATAACCTAGCAATAACAATGCCATGGAGCTACTGTAGGTCCCCTGTGCCCCATCTGAGTGCTGCAGCTCTCTGCAAGGATCACTTCTTGTGGGCAAGCTGCTTCTCCAAGTCCTCGAGTCTGGCCGTCATCTGAGCAAGTGACCTTGCTAAAGAAAAGCAGGAGCCAGAGAGTCTGGTAGGAAAAGGTTTTTTTCCCCTTGAAGAAGCCTGAAATTTTCCCTACTCCCATTTATCCATCCTTCCCTCCCCAGACTGCCCTGCACCCCACAAGCCCAGGCATCACCCCAAAGGATATTTTTCTCGGTGAGGCTCTGCAGGATGGCCACGGTGTTTGTCTGGAACTGCACCAGTGCCTCACACTCGCATGGGCTGCGGATCTCCGTCACTCCTTTGCCTTCCTCTGTGACCACAGGAATTTGGGTGTAATCAAAGCCATGGTCCTGCAGCACCCAGCTCTGCCCTGCTCCCACACAGAACCAGTCCCTTGTCCCTACAGCCACCCACCAGGGCTGGACTTGAGCCTTGGGGCTCTCCCTCTGTTTTCTTCTCTTTTCACCAGGCTGTATCCCTGTAAGCCCGGTGAGCTTGCTGCCTGGCATCCCACCAGGCATCTCATGGAGCTGGCCACACACACGGCCACAGCGTGCCAAAGACAGACAGTGCTGACCTGCACTTCGCCTTCAAGCTGGGGTGGCAGGAAGGCTTCTGACCTCACATCTGCAGCCCCACAGGATTCTCAGGAACACTGGGGAGTCCAGGTTTGTCCCAGGGCAGGGACACTCTCACAGTAACCCATCGTGGTCTTCCTGCAGCCAGCAGCAGCAGAAGCACAAGGCTGGGTGAGTGCCACCCTAGGAGCTGGGGCAGGGTGTGATCCCAGCCTCTGCTCTTTCGATGGTACTGGGATGGATGCTCACGTAACATTCCTTTTACATTAAATACCCCCAAGCTCCACCTCCTCCTGAGACCCATCTCTACAGCCACAACAGGTTCAGCCCTGGGGCCAGCTTAGTCCTGGGGCTTGAGCCACTGGGTAATAAACACACAAACTAGCCCTGCTGGGGAGAGGAGCGCACCCTCCAAACTGCAGCTGAGCCCCTGGCATAGGCAGAGCTGGCAGCACCGGCAACACCCACCTGGGCAGATGTTCAGTCTGAAGTTCTCCACAAGGTGGGTCATGGTGGTGAAGTCTGCTGAGTAGGAGAAGTGCTGCTCCACTGGCTCAGAGGCGATCGCTCGCAGCTCCTCTTCCACAGCTTTGCCAACACCCACAGCAAACATAACAATCCCTGCATGGCAAGGGCAGATCATGGGCACTGTACTGGTCATGCTGCACCAAGCAGCCCCAAGCCCAGCAGGAGCAACAGTGAGGATACAGGATTTCCCCTGGTGTTCCCAAATACACAACAGGAGTCTGGGAAGGACAGGCGGGAGTGTGGCAGCACAACTGCGGTGCAGCTGCTACACAAAGGATGTTGCTCAGAGTGCTCTGTAATCACAGAAGAGGCATAGCTGCCCCCCGAGACCTAGGTCATGCATCACCGCATGTGTGGGCACTGCAGCCTTCCCCAGAGCCATCCACCCCAAAGAACCATGCTGGGCTGTTCAAAGCAGTGCAGTTTGGGGGTCCCCAGTTCCCTGCACCTGACTCCTTTGCTCTCCTGGCCCATTCAGAGATGTCATCTTGGGAACGCCCATCCGTGAAGACAAGTCCAATTCTGGGAATGTTGTGGGAGAGAGGTCTGGCACCTTCCAACTCAGAGAAGCTGTGCTCCACCATGTGCTTGAGGGCAAGGCCTGTCATGGTGCCTTTCTCCATGTACTCCACCTCCATCACTGCCTTCTTGATCTCATCCGCACTGTGGTACTTGTTGAGGGGGAACTCAGTGCGGACACGGCTAGAGTACTGCACCAGCCCCACCCGTGTGCCATGGGGGGACACCTCCAGCAGGTCCACAATGCGGTTCACAAACTGCTTCACCAGCTCAAAGTTTTGGGGCCGGACGCTCTTGGAGCCATCGATCACCAACACCAGGTCAACATGTCCAGACCCACACTCTGTGGGCACAGGGAGAAAGTGGGAAGGGACCAGCCTGGCCAGGGCCACTGTCACAGTGAAGATGGCCAGTGAACATCCTAGCAGGGTGAGGCCAGGAAGTGGGACAAAGTGTACCCAAGAGTCTCATCCCAAAAGCCTCCAGTGCCACCCCAGCATCCTCTGAAAGTCTTTCCTAGTCTCCCTTTTCCTGCACCTTTCCTCAAAGCTCTGCTTTGTCTCTGAGGACGTGAGCCCACATCCATTCCTGCCACTGGCAGGCCCCCACCCCAAGCTCAGCCAGCTCTCCATAGTTGTTCAACCCACCTCAGAGAAAGTCCTACCTAGAAGCCCAGCCTGGTAAGTCCCCTCCAGCAGAGAGCCCGGATGAGGAGAATGCCAAGAGCCATATCCAAGTACTCACTGCTGCAGGCCTTGCCATCAGCCTGGAGCTGTTGGCCCTCAGGGCACATGCAGTGGTAGGAGCCCTCCGTGCTCACACACTTGAACTCGCAGCCGTGATCCACCCCATTGCAGAGGTCAGTGGCTGGAAGACAAGCCAGGGTCATGGGGTTCTCTCTGTTCAGGGGGGGTGGTCTGGGGACTGGGCAGCGCATGAAGGGATCTGCCTTTTACGCTGTGCCAGGACGTACCCCTGCAGGACTTGGCATCAGGCTGCAGCGTGAAGCCGCTGCGGCAGCGGCAGTAGTGCCCGTGGGGGATGCTCACACACTCATGCTGGCAGCTGTGGTTTCCGAAGCTGCAGTAATCGATCACTGGTGAGAGAAGGAAAGGGGTGGGAAGGAAGAGAAAGACAAGAGACAGAGGGAGAGTGAGAAGCAAATGGGAAAAGGGACAGAAAAGGAGAAGACACCTACTAGAGCAGCTTCTCCTGTCCTGGTTTAGGTAGTAACCCATGTGGCAGTGGCATGAGTATGACCCACGAGTGCTGACACAGACATGCTGACAGCCGTGTCTCCCATCTGCACAGGCATCGATGGCTGTGAAGGAACAGGACATCCATCACCCTCCTGCCCTGGCCTCCTCAGGGCAGCCAAGCAGCTGCCAGCACCATGAGACAAGAAAAGTCGCAAGATGGTGGCTGGCCCAAGTCATATAGCTTTGCACTCAGCATATGGAGCCAAACCACTGTTGCACTTGGGATGGGATATGCATCATCCAGTACTCACTGCCTGGAGCTCTTTCAGGTGACAACAGCTTGTGCCCAAGCACCAAGTGTCCCATTTCAGAGAGGTGACCAGGATTTAGAATGTGGAGCACTATCCACATTCTGAGCCACATCTGTTACAGACCCAGGAAGCTGCATGCCCAGTTAGCAGAGCACCCAGGCTGTTGCTGGCCTCACTGGGTTCTCTATTGTGTTTCAGCTTCCCTGAGACCCAGAACCATAGGCCCTCTACAAGAACTAGGACAGAAAAAGGGTTTTTACGGGAACAGCTCTTTCCATCCACATTGAGCCTGTAGCCAGGATTACATTCACAGTAGAAGGAGACAGGGGTGCTGATGCAGCTGTGCTGGCAACCATGCTCCTGCTCCATGCACATGTCCAGTCCTGCAAGACAGAACAGGTATCATAGAATCACAGAAAGGTTTGAGTCAGAAGAGACCTTAAAGATCATCTAGTTCCAACCTCACTGCCATGGGCAGGGTCATCTCCTACTAAACTAGGTTGCTCAAAGACTTATCCAGCCTAGTCTTAAACACTTCCAGGGATGAGGCATCCATAACTTCTCTGAATAACCCTTTCCAGTGTCTCACCACCCCCATAGTAAAAAACTTCTTTCTAACATCTAATCTAAATCTGCTCTGCTCAAGTTTAAAACCATTGTCCCTATCAGAGCAGCCCATGGACGTGCCAGATGCACAGGGACTCCAGCTCATGCCAAGCCCTGCAGTCAAATCCATCAGGGTGGCCCACACAGCCCCAGCACTCACCCACTGGTTTCCAGTGCATAGACACTGTGTGGGGCAGGTTTCTGAACCACTTCAGCTGCCTCGTCTACTTGAGTATTAATTGATACTGTCAGTAGCTTGAGCTGAGTAAGTGAAAGCTGGAGCTCAGCTGGATAATGCTGAAGGTACAGCCAGAAGCCTGCAGAGCTGGCTGGGAAGTGAGCAGCAGGGCAGGCAGGTGACAGACAGGGATTTGTAAGCAAAGGCATCTGAAGAGGGACCATATTAGGGCCCTGGAGAACCATGTCTGGTAAGCCCTGAACTCCCACCCTAACAAGCAGGGCTCCCCATGGCACTAACACAGCCCTGCAAACACGTGCTCCTGGCTAGGAAATGCTGCCTGAAACATATTAGCAACTGTCTTCTGCAAACTGTCTTCTGCCCCTCCACAGATGCTGAAGCACATAGGAAAGGTCATAGAATCATCCTGATTGAAAGAGACCTTTAAGATGATCAAATCCAACCCTTAACTCAGCACTGCCAGGTCACTGTTAAACCATGTCCCTCAGTACCACATCTACATGGCTTTTAAATCCCTCCAGGAACGTGGACTCCACCACTGTCCTGGGCAGTCTGTTCCAGTTCTTAACAAGATTTTTTTGGAAAAAAAATCTTCCTCACATCCAGCCTAAACCTCCCCTGGTGCAACTTGAGGTCATTTCCTCTTGTCCTATCACTTGTTCCTTGTGAGAAGAAACTGGCCCCCACCTCCTTTTAGGGAGTTGTAGAGAGTGAGGAGTTTTCCCCTCAGCCTTCTTTACTCCAGGATAAACAAGCCCAGTTCCCTCAGCCACTCCTCACAAGACTTGTGCTCTAGATCCCTCTAGTCTCCTGCTCTAGTCTTGCCAGCTCACTCTGTGCCAGGTCTCCAGTAAAGCCTGCCAGCAGAGGCGAGGTCAGACAGGTCTCAGTCTGTGAGCTCCTGACCCGTGATAGCACAGCCACGGTACAAACCCAGCTCCTGGCTGAGCCTGGCTGCACGCTCCACAGCAGCCGCACACATACAGGGCTTTATTAAACACAAATGTGCCTGCAGCAGATGCCATAAACGTGTCTGAGGAGGAGACACACTGAAATGTATACAGGGCTCTGGGACATGTCACTCATCTCCATCCTGCTCTTTAATATTCCAATCAGTGCTGCTATGATATCCTGGCTTGGGGAAGAGCTGCTGGGCACAAGTGAAAGAAAATGCTTGCTTGCAATGATTCCAAGCCTTCCCTGAGTTCACTTCTGCAGAGGACAGGTCAGAAGAAAAGCCACCTGTCCCAACACCCAATCAAGCTGCTTCCCTGTTCACACTGCTCATAGCAAGGGCAGCTACCACAAACAGACCCCTGGAAGTCGTCATCTGCATGGTGAGCAGCAGGCAGCAGGGACACCCAGACTACTCTGCTGCTGCAGCTCTCACTCACCACAGAGCTTGTCCTGGAACTGCTTAGCAAACTGCTGGATGAGCTCGAAGGACTCCACCAGGAAGACGTGCTCCTCCAGCGGCGGCGAGGCCATGGCCCTCAGCGAGTTCATGTCCGCCCGCTGGATGCCCACGGCGTAGATCTCAATGCCAGCATTGCGGGCCTGGGTGGCCACCTCAGTGACACGGTCCTGGGGCCGCCCGTCTGTCACGATGATTGCGATACGAGGGATCTTCTTGTGCAGAGGGCGTGCCCCCTCCTGCGTGCTGAAGGCCACGTTCATGGCGTACTGGATGGCCAGCCCCGTCATGGTGCCTTGGGCCAGTGGGATGATGCTGTTGATGGCCTTCTCCATGTCTTCTCGTGTGAAAAAGGTCTTGAGGGAGAAGATGTTCTGCACCTGGCTGGAGTACTGGATCACCCCAATCCGTGTGGCATTGGGGCCCACATCCAGGCTGCCGATGATGTCCATCATGAACTGCCGCATGATCTCAAACTCAAAGGGTCGCACGCTGCGGGAGCTGTCAATCACAAACACGATGTCCAGAGGACCTGTTCTGCACTTCAGGGCTGGAAGAAGGCAAAGAGACAGTCTACCTTCATTGCTGCCTGCAAGAAGCAGGGCTAGAAGTGGAAGCATCCCTGTTGGGTGGCTGGAAGTGTGCTTGGTGTGGGATGGAGAGGGCAGGTGTGAGAAACCTACCCAGATGAGCACCTTCCCACTGCCATATAAACCCACAGAGGGTGCTGTTGGACCAGGAGTGCCAGGCTGGGGAAACGTGCCCTGACCATAGGGCTGTAGGGAAATACATTTTCCCCTTCTCCCCAATGCTGTCCCTTCAGCCAGAACCAGATCCTGCTCCCTGCATTTCACAGCCAGCAGCCCTAGGAGCTGCAGAAACACAAACATCTCTGTGGACATCTGCCCTGGCAAGGTTTAGGCACAGCTGTAGACAGCAGGGTCTTCATCTTTGCCCCAGATAATTAGAGTATAAACCAGCTCAGTACCCCATGCTGTCCTCTGTGAGCTGCAGCTCCAGACCTCTACACTGCATGGACCCTGCTGCTGCGATGCCAAGCACAAAACCACTGCTTTGAACAGTTCTTCTGTTCCCCTAGCTCCAGCCTCCCCGCCCCCCCCCCGATTTTACTGTATATTGCTAGTTTCTGTCTAAAACGAGGGCAAGCTTTGTTGTGGTGTTTTTTTTAAGGGCAGAAAATGGGATGGTGAAAAGCACAGCACAGGGCACACACATGGTGGGGACTGAGCCAAAGAGCATCTCCTGGATATAGGGGTGCTACATCCAGTGCAAAGCAGGACAGCATTCAGCAGGTGAAGTGCCAATGAACATATTTTGCTTGGCTCATGCATACCTAAGGCTGGTAAAATTTGGCGCTAATGGTAAGCAAACACTTTGAGGCCCTTTGGGATGATGCCCAGACCCAGGCTGTCATCTCCATTGCTCTGAAGGTCTCCAAGACATACTCAGCTCTTTTCTCCATTTGGCGCCTTCACTGTTTGTAAACTGGAATTGATTTATTCCCCTTTGCCCTGGGAGAAGAGAGGCTAGTGCCCTGGGTTTGCTTTGTCCCTCCTGTCAGGAGACCCATATTCTCCATCATACCTGTGCCTCCTTCCAAGGCTAAAGAAGTGCCTGAAGCAAGTGGCACCAGACCCACCATGCTAAGGCCAGCATTGGGACTCTACTGCCCTGGGCAGCACTGGATCCCATCCCTGGGGGGGTCCTCCAATGGCATCGGGTCCCCTCACCTCAAGCAGCAAACTATCCTCTGAGGGCTTTGCTGTCCTCTCACACTCACATTCTCTCCTCCAAGAAATTCCCACTGGTCAGGGCTCACCTGCAGGTTTTGGTCTGGCTTCCAACATTGTCAGGAGAAGCAGGAGGACAGGGGCAATGGGTAGGAGCTTCATCATGACTCAGCGAGACCTCACAGCCAGGGCTGGGGAGACCTGCTGTGGAGAGAAGAGGTCATGCAATCAGTGCCGAGGGCAGGCTGAGCTGCAGGGCCATGCTTGTTTGCAGTGAGTGTCCCCAGGGATGCCACAAACACTGGGCTGCAGCAATTTTGTCAGATCCATGCTCAAACTTCTCTGAACCCAAGTGGGACTTTTCCCATTTGAGGACTGGCAGCCTCAGCACAGCTAAACTTCATTGCTGCAGTAGTGATCTGCCAAGGGTCTGATTTTCTGCTCAGGGTGGAGCTGGCCATTGGCCAAGCCCTATTTTCACTTGTAAAGCAGGCGGATGGGATGTTCAGCCAAATGCTTTCTCGCTGGCAGTGTGGCTGCTCTCCACAGCCAGAGTGGGAAAGCTGCTCATGGGGACACGCAGCACCAACCCTCCTGCCACTTCATGCACACAGGAGAAGTCCCAGCACAGAGAAGAACCTGCTCACAAATCTCTCAAAGTCACTGGCAATGACCATTTTTTTTCCAAGAAGCTCCATACATTTACTCATTGCCTTTTTTCCAAACTGGCTTTGGAGCAGGCACAGAGTAGATCTGTGCCCAAGCAGACGGTCCACACCCGAAAGGGTGCTGGGTGAAGCACTGCCAGCCTGCTGCTTTCCTTCCTCACATCACCCCAGGGATCTCATCACCTGTCACCAGCATCCTGCTGGCTTTTCTGAGCGATGTTCCACACCCCAACAGCTTTTTCATCTGTCTGAAGTGGGATAGTTGGGGGAAAAGGATATTTAGACCACTCACCCAGCTTCTCATTTGTCTCCCTCCCTACCTCTGTTGCCTTGCCATCCCTTTCTCTGCTCATGCCTGGCTCCTGCAGGATTTATTTGGTTTATTTTTATTCCAGCTCTGGTTAGAAACCCAAGGTGCTAGGGTGGGGAAAATGCCACAGTTAATGCTGCTTCCCTTAGGAGACGTGCAATGCCATGACTGGGCACAGATAGTGGATGGGTGTTTTAAAGAAGGCCCACGGAAACGTGTTTTATCTGCAGTTATCAGCCGATATTTATTTAGCCCCAGGAGGTCTTAGTTGTAATTCATCACCAGAGCTGCCATTTAATTGCTTGGTGGTTACGTGCAGCCCTGAACTTCATGTGTTTGATAACAGGGACACTGATAATAGGCTTCACAGCTGCATCTTAAAATTATCTCCAGACTCAGTGTTCACACCTGGAAAATGATATTGAAGAAGCAAAAGGAAAGGAAAAGGCTACAAGAGGGATCTGGGATCCAGAACAGCAGTGTCAGCGCGAGAGACCCAGTTTTTTCCTGGGGAGTATGCACGGCCCAGCCAGGCTGGGACATGGGGTGCTCTGCTGTGAGGGCGAGAAGCTCCCGGGCTGGAGAAGCTGCAGGATCACACAGAATTGTGATAGTGACAGGAGGCTGCAGCCTGGCAGGAGTTTTCTAGGCAGCTGCAGAGCTGAGGCAAGCATTGCTTTGTGACCAGGAGAGCTTGAGTGCTCCTGTCCCCTCACACATGCATCATGGGGAGGTGGAGGGAGCAAACAGACCCTCCTATCCCAACCCCACTTATTTAGGAGATTCTTTTTCCNTTTTTTTTTTGGTGGGGGGGAAGCACTCACTGACCACCCATTATTTTGGGGCCAGCTATGTCACCTATACAATTTCTGCAGCTCTCTGCTGTCCAAGTCTCCCTGCAATGGCAGCCTGGCAAGCAGCCTCTGTCTCGAAGCATTCGGAGAGCTTCAAAGCCAGCCCAGAGAGAGGAATGAGCCCTCGGGCCAGGAACCAAGGAGGAGAAAAACCGGTTCATGACTGATCTATTTTTAACAGCATCTCAGCTCTGGATGAAGTCCTGGCTGGAGGGGCTGATGCTGTTTGGACAGGGCAGGGCACAGGACCTCGGCCAGGCAACCAGCACCAATCCTGGCAGCACAGACCTAGGCTAAGCAGTCCACTGGTCTCCAGTTCAATATAAGGTCCAAGCAGCAAGGCTGATAGGGAAAGGAAACAAAAATAACAGAACAGATTACCCCACGTATCTCTCCTATGATCCCTTGTTGGACAGCTTCCCTAATACCTACCGTCCTCAGTCCCCTGGGGCTGGCTTGCAGCCCCTGGGAGGGGTTCCCTTCACTCAGCCAGACTTCCCCCACGCCTCCTGTAACCATTTGGGAATGGGAGGGAGCAGGGTGGGAAGTGAACGGCTGGCAAGCAGGTGCTGTGAGGCAAGGCAAACACAGCACCCACCGCAGCACCAGAGACCTTGAGATAATGCTGAGCTATAAAGGGAAAAAGGGAGTGCTGCTGGCTAGGCTAGCTCAGCTGAACCCTGACGTGGCCAAGCTGAGAGAGACACTTGGACCATCTCCTGACCTACACAAGAGAAAGCCAGCTGTTTCTTGTCCCTGCTGAAGGAGATACCCAATATGTAGTGCAAAAAAGGGTGACAGAAGAGCTACATCTAAGGACAGAAAGGTCAGCAATGACTCCATCCTCCTCTTGGCTGTCCCTGTGATCTCAGACAAAAAGGACATGGAGATGAATCCCCAGAGGCAAGCAGGTAAGCCAGCAGGCCTTCCCCAAGCACCTTCCCTGGGCACTGCACTGGCAGTGCTGCCTTCCAGGGCACTTGCATCCATCCCTGCTCTGCCACTTGCCTGTCTGCTCTGCCTGCCAAGTGCTGAGTCTCGGGAAAAACAGCCGCTTCAGGTTTCAGCATGGCCTCCTTGGCAGCTCTCTGCTGGCTACAGGTTAGCAGAAATGCTCTGAATATTCCACTTCATCTGCCCAACTCGAACCTGGGCATATCCTTCCTTGGGCAAACCCAAAGGACAGGGCATGGCATGGAGCAGGGTGAATGACATAGCTGACTCCCAACTCTTCCTGTTGTTACAGGGGTGGGGGCTTTATATATTGAACTTGGGACGGGAAGCAGAGAGAGAGAAGGGGTGAAAGGCTCAGGTGGTGGTATTGAATTCACAGCCCCAGGAGAAGTCCTGACCACAGTGTCACAAAAAAGCAAGCAGGTTATGGACCATGGCTGTGGAGTCACAAGCCAGGTCTCAACCACATGCAGGATTTCATACATCTGTGCACCTCAGCCTTTAGGTGAGATTTCTGTTTATGGCACAAAACACAACTCCAGGCACCTGAAGCAGGTGCACAACTCTCAGTGGTGCCTCTGCTGCCCATGAGCCCTGAATCTACCCCCACAACCATTTTACAGGCACTTTTGACCTTGCACTCATCACAGCTCCAGCAGTGTTCATCTTTCACAGAAGCTGGGTGACAAGTTGCAAATCCCACCAGAGTTCCACAATGTGGTTTTCAGAGAAAGGCTGAGTCAGGGAGCACAAGCCTGTTAAGACCAGGGAAACAGCATGAGTTGTCAGCCTCACACATCTTTTCCCCTCCTCTCTTTTTAAAGACTGATGGTTCTTCCCACCCATACATGTGGGAGAACAGGAGCAGACTCTTTCCAGGACATCACAGCACACTGGTTGCAATGCTATGGCAACTTCACTGGGCCAGGTGCCACCTGGAAGGACGTGTTTCTTGAAAAACAAGGCTGTGTTTCTCGAAGCGCATGACATCCCCAAACCCAACAGGAGTGAATCAGCAGGACTGCTGTAACAGGAAAACCTTGCTAGATGCAGAAGAGACTTTGCTATCTCCCCTTGCTCCCCAAAAATCCAGTTCCCCAGTTTATGGGACCTGCTCCTGCACCCATGAGGATTAGCACATTGTTGGGGAGGGCACAAGGAAGTTGGGCTTCTTGTCGAGGGCCATTTGCAGGCTGTGACGGACATCTTTGTCTTACAGCTCACAGACTTAACATCGTCCAAGACCCAATAGGCTTACACTATGAGGTGACATTTGAAGCCCCCTAGAGAGGGAAATTCCAGGTGTAGTAATGGACAGAACATCACTTTTCGTATGTGCTCCATGACACCACGTGGGGTCTTTCTCTGCCACCCCACTATTTCTAAAAGACCTCCCAGTGCTCCACAGCTCAGATAGGAAGAAAGCCTCTTGCCCACTGAAACGTGCTGTACCTGGGCTGCTGTGGCAACAGCTGGCAAGAAGATATGCCATGTTCACTTGTAAACCAAACAAGGCCTTTTGGAGTATGTGGTCAAGATCTAGCCAAGAGGAAAATGTGGTCGGGCAATTCCTCTTGTTCAATTAATGCTATCGAGAGATGGTTCCTATTTCAGGACTGCAGGTGGCACTTCTCTCCTCCTCTCTGTTGCACTCAAGACCTTAATGTTGCACTTGTCCCCTGAGCTGCATGACAGGCACACTCAGCCTTGCTCCTAACTGGTATTTTAAGCAAAGTCAGAGGGATCTTGGAACACTTTTAGATTTAGAAGAGGGGTGATCAATCAGGGAAAGACCCTCCTTACTGACTCTCTTTAAAAACCAAATGATCTTCTGCAAATGGGCCCCTGAAAGACAGTTGAGCTAGGCCAAGACACTTCAGTTTTGGACTGAAGGAGGTCTGGGCAATCCAGAAGCTGAGGCAGCAATCCATTGCCCAAGTTATTGTTCTGGGAGGAAGGTGTTAGAGAGCATTTTTTCCCCAGAAATATGTATGTTGAACCACAAAGGAAAGAGAAATAGCCCAGAGCAGCTCCCAGGCTGGTGCACGGTTTGTCAGCTGAGGTCCTGATGCTGTAGAGCTGGTATCTCTAAGCAGTGAGAATAGCAGGACAACTGACTCCCAGATCTACTGGGACCAATATCCCCAGCTGACCTCCAACAAGCTTACATGGCACAGACAACCACAGGCAGCTTCTGCTATTTCAGCCCCGCAATCATCCATCCATTGCCTGACCTCCTTCTCTGAAGCTTTATATCATATTTCTCACTTTGGAGATGTGACTCAATGTGTTGGCATAAGGAAACATGCCAGGAGAATATTCTCATGCCTCTCCCCTTATCCTGCCCATCCTGCTATGTGTTAATTCAAATAGCAGAAAGTGAGGAGAGTCTGGCAGCTGCAGAAAAGCACACAGAGACTACTTGGCTCTCCTCAAGCCAGGAAAGCAACTTGGTTGAATTCTTTGTCTAGCTACCTTTCACAGAGAAAACCCCAAATCTTGCACAGGAAACTTCTCACCCGACTTCACAGCTGCCGTGGCCCTCTGACAGTAGGGCAACAGAAAAACTGCTCTTGCAGAACTGGCATGCACCAGATAAGAACTTCCACCAGTGTCACAGTGGCCTGACTCCTGCCCACACTGAAGAGCAGGTGTCCTAGGGAACTTTATTTGTCAGCATCATCCTATTGTTATCAACACACAGATGCTGTGTGAAACCTTCTCTGAGACCTCCCCAGGGACTCAAAGCAGCATCTGAGGCCATGGCTGAGGACCATTTGACCTCAACCCCTCTCCACATAAAGCAGACTGTGAGCAGCTAGTTGAAATCATCTCATTCTGTTGCATTTACTGAGTTCTTGCCAAAAGTACCTATGAGGTCTTTGCACCCAGGACAGATCAGGGAACAGATCAAGGTTGTTCCAGTGAGGCTTTCAAGTCTCCTGAGTCTCTTCATAACATGGGAAACTGGACACCAGGAGTGTCAAAGCCACTTGCTCAAGACTATGGGAGGCCTTTGTCAGAGACAGGACTCAAGACTAATTCCCACAACTGCATTCTAGGATGAGGGCACAGACTCTGCCAGGGTGAAACAAGGGCACTTCAGACAGATGAGGGAACACCCAGATGTGTTTTAGGAAACCTGGGCAAGGGGCAGCCACTCTCAGCTCATCATCTGCTGTCAGCAGATCTGCTCCTACCAATTGGTTCCAGACTCACTCACGGGTCACTGACCTCCTATGGGTCTGCAAACTATGACTCAAAATTCCTGAACTTGAAGCATGGCAGCCCAGAGACGTTAAGGCCAAGGTCTGGAATGAAACTAAGCTGCTGACACCTCTCTGCAAGGGCACACAGCTGGTCCCTACAGGTGTCTCAACTGGGCACCAGAGGGACCAGGTTAGCGATGGATTAAAACATGCAACCAAGGGCTGGCAAGGTGAGAAAGCAGGAGTTTGCAGACAAAGTTACAAGAGAAGACAGATCCAACCTCCAGTAAAACACACCAGGAGGGACAAGTTGATTGAAAACCAAAAAAGCTTCAGTCACAGGATCGGGCACAACAGCCTGTGGGGGCATGCTGCATGGAAACACTGCCACAGCTGTACACTGGGTTCTGGAGTCTCCTGCATGCACATCTGCCCCTTCTCTGCTTTAACAGAGCTGGTTTTAAACCCTTTATCTTTTAGCCAGGTGTGAGAATGAACCGAAAACGTTCCTCGATACCTAAAGGTACATATGTGCTGCAAGTACCTACATGGGGTGGCGCTGGCTAGCCCACAGCAGGCATCAGAAAGCACCAAGTCCAGGTCCCCTCCCCTGGCTACTCCACGGAGCCCTTACAGCAGCTGCCTGAGCTCCCTCCCAGCCCGTAGAGCCTAGGTGATCAATTTGCTATTGTTTGGGCCCAAATCGGAGAAAACACAGCTAATGAGAAGTAACGGCGAGTGGCAGGAGCTGCTTAGCCCCCTGGCCCAGCTGGAGGAGACGTATGTGACATCTGGCACCAGCAGGACTGCCTGGTTCTGGACGAGTAGCTGCAGTTTCTGAGGTTCTTTATAAGCAGCACTCCATTTTTTTCTGCTGTTTTTCCTACGTCTCATTTATTCACTCCCGGCAGGGCCTGTCTGTAGCTCACATGTGCCTGTAGACACAAACCCTACTTATCTCCCCCTCCACGCTCCAGCCCTGTCCACGAGGCGTTTGTAAGTGGCATTTTATGAGCGGGGAGTTTTGAACAAGGCAGGCACACTGCTCCCAGAGCAGCCAACAAAGGGGCCCCTATTGCAAACTTTAAAGATGTTTAAACAAAGGTTCCTCTTGAAAAACCTTTAACCCCTAAAGCCAACCCCAAGGGAAATGCTACATTAGGAGCAGCCTGAACACAAAAATCTCCTGTGACCGCAGATTGACTACAACAGGCTGCCTTGTTGGCTACATCTTTGCTGTTTTCTACTGCTGCCAATCAGGGCAGCTCCCAAGCCCAGTTTGTCCCAGTCACACAAAATTTCTTTAATTCTTTAAGACAAAAGGAAGTTACAATTTCCACAAGAATCAACAATGGTGATTTCCAGTTGGATGCAGCAATACCCTGCCTGCCATGCTTTCCAGACAGGAATTTGTATTTTGGATGAGGCCAAATTTATTCTTATCCTGGTGGCAAACACTAGGGCTGAGATCTGAGAGCAGATTTCCCCCACGCTTTCTGCTGCTATCAAATGCCAATCTACTGAATCCCTGCAGAGATCACATGAATCTGCTTGTACCGAGGCCCTGCACACTCACTGTGACCAACTGCTGCTCTTCTTGGAAGAAGGGAAAAAAAAAAAAAAAATCATCTTCATTACCCAGAGATGCTAGAGAGGTCCCACAGGGAGGACTTTCTAGTGACTTTATAAATAAGCTGGGGTTGACTGAAGCAAAAAATCATTTGGGATTAAGTGGAGGAGATAAAGTTTAGTGCTTTGTCTCAGAGCTGGGACTCTGCCCAAAATTCCTTTCTTGGGGCCCTCTTTCCCTGCAGTCCCTGCAGATACCTGGTGGCTTCCCCTGGAACAGGACGATCCCATTTCCTCACCAACCTCCCCACTGACACCAGTTCCCACTCCATAGCCCTGAATCTTAGATGGAGTCAGCAGCTTTTTGCACCACAGTGAGGATGGAAAAAAGTGAGACACCCCAGCACAGTACACATGACCACCTTAGGTACCTGCTCAGCTCTGCGCACCTGGGGCAGCTGCATGTCAGCACAAATACAACAAGCACTGAATAATCTGATTTTCCAAACAAGTTTTCCCATGTAACTGCTTGGAACAACGGTGCCAAAAGCTGATTTCCCCCTGAAACAATTGGAATGAGGAGCCGAAGGTGGGGGATTGCTTATGCAAACATATTTATGAATACACACAGATCCAAGTTCCCAGTCATGCAGAAACAGCACAGGACGAACCCAGGGTGCACTCCTAGGTATATCTTTTGCAGGAACTCAATCTCCTATCATTCTGTAGCCTCACCCAGGTGTCTCAGGGCTTATTTTTCCTTGCTAAAAGAAATCCATGAGTGTATATCAGGAATCTTCAATAAAGGTGGACAAAAGGTGAACAGAGCAGGAAAGCTGTGACACCCAGCAGCAGGGAAGAGTTTACAGCCTCCGCGGGGCACTGACAAACGGAGCAGGTACCATGTCCTCTTACTGTCCCAGCAAAACGTACTCCCCAGTTCAGCCTACTGCACTCAGGGGGACAATTGCTGCACCGGGGCAGAGGGACAAGGGCATATGGATGGGGAGCTTCGGGAGAGCTCCAGCTTGTGGGAATGAAACCCCTATCAGAGGCTCTGCCCTCACCCATGCCGAGCTTTGGGTTCTGCACTTCGCGCCCATGATCGCTGCCTCCCTCTCTGCCAACCCTGCCCCGCGAAAGAGCACCCCCAGAGGCTGCCCACCCCGAAGGCACTGCGGTGCTGTGGGGCCTGGGACCGGGCTCCTCAACGCTCCCTTCACCCCGCTCCTCTCCATTCCCTTCCCGCAGGGCCGGCGACGGGGCTCCCGGAGCCCCTCACTCACCCGGGCCGGCCGCGGAGCCGCTCCCCGCCGCGGTGCTGGACCAGGTAGGGCAGGGGCGAACCGGTGCGCGGAGCTGCAAGGTGCGGGGCGCGGCGGCGGCAGCGCTGAGAGGCTGTGGGGCCCCGGTGCAGCATTTAACGGGGCGGGGGGAGCGGGAGGCGGGGGGGCGGGAACGGCTGCCGCTCC
>VWYK01080726.1:336-10911 GCA_013399775.1 Semnornis frantzii | reverse complement strand
CTGTCTGGGTTGCACGCGCACACATCCCAAGATGAAATTTAAAGTACTACATATTTCAGCAAATCATCTTAGAGACTTTTAGTTGGACAGAAAGAAAAAAACCCTCAAACCACATAAATGCAACATCAGAAATTTTATTTACAAATATAATGTAATTCAGCAACCATTCCCCCACTCAGTTTGTGGAGGAAAGAGTGAGTTACATTTCTCCAAATGGGAAAATTCTCCCCCTTAAATGCATTCCACAGAATATAATACCAACACCAGTGAGCAAACAGATTATTCTTGGTATTTAAGTTTCAGGAAAAGCAGATAATTTTAGAAACCAGCATATGGAAAGCAAGCACATGTGTGCATTTAAATGTAGGTTCGTATTAACCTACAGTATTCACTTTCAGCATGTGTCGAAACTAAAGACAGCAATTGCAAATATATGTTTATATTAACCATTTCTCTAATGCTCATTTCAAGAGCTTAGAAACAAAATACTCTCTTTTTATGCCACTGGAAAGTCAAACTAGTTGATTATAAGCCTGAAAAATATATTGAAGTTATTACTGAAAATATACTTATTCTCCCTTGTGCTCTCAGTACTCGAAGCTGAAAAAGTGAAAGCATTTTCCCAGATACTTCCTTAATGCAATTACTTTCTTATAAATAAAAATAGTTATATGAAGAGCACAACGCACTGCTACAAAGACTAGACAAGCCAGAGTTGCTCTTAGAAAACACACACACACACACACACACAATTCATGTATTTATAGATCTACAGCAGCAGCAATCACCTCTTCTTTTGCCTGCAACGGTGCTTTCATGTCTTCATTTGCATCACATCGAGGTTGGTTGTCCAGCTGTTAGTGAGAGAGAAGAAACTGTCACTGAAGCCTAGCTACTGAGGAACCTTTATGATGAAAATTGACATTTTCAAGTCAAAGATCAGCCAGATAACAGGATTTCCAATACTTACTGATGTTAACGTTATCTAAGGCATATATTCTGAATCCAGCAACTCGAGTTTAATGACCAATACAAATTTTAGTTTAACCCAATTACAGCACTGCAAGTATTTCAGGCCAATATTTCACAGAAACATGCACTTTACCAACTTTGTAAGAATGACTTTTGCTATTAGTATAGAGAGAGGGCGACAGTTTTTCCAAATTTATCCTTCAGTTATCAAGTTGTAAATACTATTATTTAGCAGATTTTAAAAGAAATTTTTCTTCTCCATCTGCATATATTTGTGGGCATCTGTAAATACATTGGTGTCTCTCTATTATGTTCCAACCACAAAATTAACATGAAAATGCAAAAAATGCCACATCATAAAATGACACACTGAATATTAACAATCCTACAGTTTATCAAACCTTTTAACCAAGATGTTCACGTTCCATACTAACAAACAATTAGCCTGGTTGATGTCAAACGCCAGCTGCAAACAAAGTAATTTGCATCACAGACCAGTGCTGTGCTGTCAGTATGTTTTCTGTCAGGATCACCCAGCTGTTTTTTGTATTATTCAAATAGCTAATTTCAATTACTAATTGAAATTTTTTATTCTGTACCTAGAAGTTCTGTATTCTGTATTTTATATTTTATTCTGTACCCAGAAGTTGAATGACTCATTCGTATCTCACACAGTTATGTTGTGAGGTGCCCATTGGCCAAAGTAGAAGCAATCTGAAGGGAAGAGGATATAATAATTTCCTCATAGATCAACTCTGCTTCTGAATACTCTGCATTGCTGTGGCTTTCTGGGCTGTAATATCAAAAAGAGACTAAACAGAAATTTATCCATGGTAAGTGTTTTGTTAGTACCAAATAACCCAATCTCTGAAGACTGTCTTGACAGAGGATAATAAACCCCAGATTTTTTTCAGTATTAACCTTATCCAACTCATCCAGCATTTCTGCCTCCTAAAAAAAAGACAAAGACAAAATAATACGAGCAGGGATCCAGATTGAATCTCCCACACATCTGGGTGCTTTGAAAGGGAACATTGTCACTTTGGGGTAGTCTTGTAATCAAAAGAGAGAGGAATTCTCTGGACGTGAACTCGGACAGATGGAAGGGGGTGATCCTCCTTCCACTGATCACGGTGGCGTCCTTGCACCTAGCGTTAGTCTACGTGAAAGTACTGCCAGGATCCAGGAGAGGTGTGGGATTTTTAGCTCATGCATCAACACAAGCATTTTTGTGTGGCAAGCAGCTTCTACTTTTTCCCTAAGCCAAAGAGAGCCTGGGAACAGCAACAATATCAAATGCAGAGCTTCTCTTTTTCTGAGCTAGGGTTCTCAGCCAAGTAGGTGCCCAAGTAGTTGTGCAAGTATCCTCTTCCCTTCGCTGCCTTCTGGATCACCATGGGAAAGATGTGCTGGGCTTGTGAAGAAACGCAGACATGTTTCCCAGGAAGTAATTCATAAATGCTTTCTCTTAGCTGAATTTTACCATTCTAGAGAACTCCACATTTGTTATACAAAAACAGAGCCATAGAGACAAGTCCTGAGACTTGTTAAAATTAGGACATTGTCTACCATCCCCTATGACAGCAGAAATAAAAACAACTCAATGCCATTATTCAAAGCCTTAATATCATGCTCCAGTAAATCAGAATTCTGCAATACACAATAAAGGAAAAAAATGATACTGCACCTTTTAATTAAGATCTGTAAGTAAATCAATTCCTCCTGAACTTGTACCTAAATGAATAACCAATCACAGACCTATAATTCAAATAATAATAGCATCGCAAAAAGAAACCAGCATTTGTGCCAGCTGCACAGGGAAAGCTAACAGCCTTCCAGGTGTATGTAAGGGTTGAATTAAGTAAGTGCTTAGACTACTTTCTTTACAAGTGCAGACAATTTTCCCAAAAGACTTCTCTGCTATCAAGACAAATCTGTTCAGCAGTTGACAGCTCCCTGATATCACTTTCTCAGACTTATAAAGAAAACAAGTGTGACTATACCACATCGCTGCTTAACAACAAGGTGGCAAAATCAGCTCCCAGGAAGGCAGAAGCTGGGAGTGACTAGCCCACAAAAGACAGAAACTGGCAATCAAACCTTGCTGAACCTATTCACTAAAGTACCAGCTTAAAGCTGAACGTGAGAGCTATGGAGCAGTTCAGCTGTGCAAACACTCGTACAGCAGAGAGAAGTAGAGTCATGCATACTGCAGTTTGACTGCCTTACTTTTAAATCTGATATAGCAGTCGTTGCAGAAGAGTTTGTTGTTTCGGATCCTGACTTCGGCTCCTGCGCGGGATCCCCCGAGGTCACATCCACAGGCAACGCACTGCACGACAGAAGAGCAATTAGCAACTCTGGACAAAATATTAAGGAATTCAAATGCTGTTCAAAAGCAACTTAGAGTAAGCTCAACGAGGCTTGAGCCATAAACCCACAATCAGTAGAAGCAAATGTGTAACGATTAGTAGATCAAAACGCAACTGCCCCTGAGAAAGCACTTTAAGGCGACGACAGACAATGAATAACAGATACACCAATGAAGCAAACAGAGCAGTTTTTAGAGATTAATTCATTAAATCTAACCTGAATTCTGTTTTTTCCTGAAAATTAAAACTGACTCGCCACAATAAAGGGAAAAAAACCCCACAAACTGTTGCCTAGATGACAATAGCAATTTTGGCACAGGACACCTGGGTGTGCTCCTTGCAGATTTCCATGTGACACTGTATGCTGCTGATAGGATCAGCCCTTCAGCACTCAAAGCAGCAAGTACTCACGAACCCCCAATTTTCTGGGTTTGTGTCGCAGAAGCAAGTGCTTATTTGAAGAGAGGGGGCACACTTTATTATTTTTTTAAAATTAAAACAGTGATAAGGGGCTTATTAGCTGTCATACTGATAATAAACTCCTGAACTATGGCAGCTGAACGTGACGTTGTTGTGAAAATGAGTCGCCCCAGGAGGAATGCAACTCAAACCATAACACTCTCCTCACTGAATTTATGAAGCAGCACACTCTAACTACAGGACAGGTTTGCCCAAAGCCCCACTGAGTCTGACTCTGTCTCCAAGGATGAGGCCTTAACCACCTCCCTGACCAACCTGTTTCAGTGTTCCACTATCCTCATGGGAAAGAGCTTCCTCCTCACAACCAGCCTAAATCTCACTTCTCCAGTTTAAAACCATGGCCTCTCTTCCTATCAAAGGGACTTTCTTTATAACCAGTCCCTTTCCATCCTTCTTGCATGCCCCTTCAGAAACTGAAAGGTTATTATTAGGTCACCCCAGGGTTGTCTTTTCTCCAGGTTGAACCACTCTAGCTCCCTCAGTCTGTCTTTGGTGGGCTCCCTTGTACAAAAGGCACGTTCTGGAGAAAGGGAATGATGACCATTCCCTATGGATTACTCCTGTGCCTCCAGTTCAGGCAGACAGGACCAGAAAGACATTGGAGTCAATCCCTTTTAGTATTCCAGATCATGCATTTGAGCTGGGCACAGAAGTATTCTGAACTGAACACAAAAGTCTTCCTCTTAGAGCCATGGAGAAAAGCACTCCAGATCAGTCTAATTTCTCATTTTTTCCTTGGGCAGGGCATCTAGGCAGTGCTTTTACATCTTTTTCAGGAAGGTGTTTATTCTTTAAACTCTACACATGGCCTGAGCTGGCTAGAAGTCACATAACTATGTCTCAGCACTGGGCAGGGCCTCACATACCTACCTTCTGCCTAGCTATAGTCAGTTTACTAGTACTAAACACAGCTTCTGTGCAGTGATGGGTTTTATCCTGTCAAGCTGACTGCTGCCTATGTGCCTTGGCCTGAAAAGGTCACATGAACACTATCTGTCAGGATTAGCTTAGAAGTGATGTGTTATCTTGAAGGATTCAATTGCCAAGGTCCAGGCTGGGATGCTTTGCCTTTGGTTTGGGTTTTGGGGTTTTTCTGGGTGTTTTGTTTGGGGGTTTTGGTTGGTTGGTTCAGTTGGGTTTTGATGGGGTTTGGGTTGGGGTTTTGTGGTGGAGTTTTCTTTTGTTTGTTTGAGGGGTTTTGTGTGTTTTTTTAAAAGGAGTTGTTTTCTCTGGTAGCAATGGCTGAGCACCCTCTCATTTTTTTCTGCCTACTCAAGAGAAGGAAGAACTTTAGTTTCACAGTCAATGGACCCATCTTACTTCTCAAAGTTCTACTAGTTAGCCCTGGTGTTAAAGAAATACTTCTAGAGCCAAGAGCTGAATGCTTGCAGATAGGACTGCCCCATGGAAATGTGCATGCAGCAGGCTGTCAAGAGTAGTAAGGCAAAGCAGGTGATTAGTAGAGCCCCTGTGACCATTACACTGAGCAGCCATGCGTGCTCCTGATTAGTTCCTCTTTCTTCATGATGTGACTCCCAGCTCTCACCTTAAAGCACTGTAAATGATAACAAAGACCAAGAGACTCAATGATCATGGCTGCTCCTTTGCCCAGAACGTTATTACAGTATGAACAGATTTTCTTCCCACTGACTGACCTAAATATAGAACGAAAATCCTTAAAAAGAGCTTGGAAAAGTTTAAAAGACAAAGAAAAGTTATCAAAGACTTTTTCAGATTAAGAATAGAGAGTGCTAAGAAGTGGTGTTTAGGGATCCTTGGGAAAAACAAACTGAAAATTAGTATTTTTTTACAGTAGATATGAAAGCTGGGGGAAGCTCAAGTGTCATAATTTAGATCAAAGTTATATAGGAACAAAAGGAGAAGTTCTGTCACATTCTTGGGAAATACCTCAGTGTATAAAATATTTCACAGAAACAAACAAAAAATATAGTTAGGTCTGTAGAGTCAGAATATAGGGTTTGCATTCCTGCATTATCTGTGGGGAATTATCCTAAAGGCTAAGTTTTAGCAAGCACCCCCTGTTAAGTCCCACCATCTGCACCTTGTTAGATAACAGAAGGCTGGTTCTGGACACACAATATTAGGTGTCTGAACGTTAAGTCAAATGGAGGTCAGTTTCCATAGATTTACCAATATCTTAGCAAATGGAAGTGAAAATGAGATAGGCCAGCATCATTGTGAAGGTAACTTTCTTAAATTATGAAGGATATAGGAGCCTAGCTCTTATGGGAAAAAGAAGGAGGAGGGAAAAAAAAAATTTAAAAGGGAAAAAAAGAGAATTAAACAAAAAAGAAAACCAAGAAAGGTCAATTTCTCACAAAACACTGAGAGTTCAAGAGCTATGAAGCAATGTTCACCCCTGTTGTTATTAAATGTATTCTACCTGCATGTTGGGATGATTCTTTCTAGTCTTATCCCAAAGTATTTTTAAAATGTTTCAAGCAGAGCTATCCACCCTATGACAATTGACTTAAATTTTTGTTTCAAAGCATGTTGCAATTCTTGCTTTCTCCTCCCAGATTAAAATCGACATTCTACTTTAATTCTCCAGGGTCGTGGGTTATGAGCATTCCTGAGTGCTCCTTGAGATGATACTGACCATATGCCAGAAAGAGGGAACAGACCAACACGAGGGCCATAAAGCATGGGTTTCAGGAATCTTTTGTTAAAACAAACCTAAGAAAATAAATGTCAAAAATTCCATCTGGAGTAGGCTTTTACTAAGCATTTTGGTAACCAACACACAGCTTGGAGACTGGAGATTTATTAATCCTGCCTGTTTGACTTTAACTGATGTCAAGCAGCTATGGGGAATTTTCTGAATGACTGGAGCAGGAAGTAACATCAGCCTATGTTTCCATCGTCCCAGCCAGCCAGAAAACTCCAGGTACTTTTCAGACTTCAGTGTTAATCAAGAACACTGCTGCAGACCACCATACCTACAAAGTCTGCTCTTTAGTCCAGCCCAACATTTAGACTTTCCCAGTAGAAAAGCATTCACCCACCTGCTTCGTGTCTGGGACCCTGGTTGGGAAGCAGAGAGGGGAGACTGAGCCCTGGGGGCTGCCTGGGACACAGAGGGGGCTCTTGCAGAGGTGGTCACAGGAGGTACTTTGCTGGAAGAAGGAGTGCACATGTAGGCTCGGTTTGAAGTGGACACTGGGCGACTGAAATCTTGACTAGCTGACAGAGATGACAAGGAAGAAGACTGGTTCAGCCACGAGTGGTGCCTCCAGGAACTTGTTCTTGAAGAATCAAGATTGTCCAAAGACTCCCCTCTGCAGAAGAGGTACACATAAAAACACAAATGGCAGTACAGCTGAAGCTGCATTCTGAATTTTTGTAAAAAAAAGCCATTATCCTATCACTTTAAATTTTACTAGCGTAAAGATGTTTGTTTTATCACCCTGGAAAATACCCTTCACATGCTTATCTAAAATGTTTGAGCATCCTTTGTGTTCACAGTCTAGTCTCATGGGGAAAA
The DNA here is from genome assembly GCA_013399775.1 of Semnornis frantzii. Classification (NCBI taxonomy): domain Eukaryota; kingdom Metazoa; phylum Chordata; class Aves; order Piciformes; family Ramphastidae; genus Semnornis; species Semnornis frantzii. The sequence continues at coordinate 3,582 of VWYK01080726.1, read as the reverse complement.
AGGCAGGCAAGGCAAGAGAGGTGGCACTTAACCACTACAGAATAAAGGCAAAGCAGTCCTCGCTGCAGCCTTATCAGAATGAACTGTATCAAAGTCTACTGTACAACAGCAGACCTCAGATACCAGGTTTGTTTTTGTTTTCTCCAAGGGATACCAGACTGAAAACAACAATCCACCCAGACTGGATACCGTCATCTAGGTACGAGGTGTTGGCCTAATAACTAAACTCACTCTGACCTGGTAACTCGTCTATTTCCTAAGTGACAAAGCAAACACACAACTTAAAGCAGGAAACAAACTCCAGGCTTTCTGACTGTTTCTACATTAAAGAAAAAAAAAGTATACTCCTGAAATTCCACAATCGTCACGCCAGAATTCTTAAGCACATCTGTCAAGGACAAGGCACAATGCTGATATCCATTACAGGCATAGCAACAAGCAGCTGAGTTATCTACAGGTCACACCCACATTCTTTACTTGAGAAAAACACAACACAAACCATTTTGTGTAATAACAGTTGGTTCGTTCTATCTGTGCTGCTATGCAGTTTACCTTACAGTGTTTCACAGACTTGGTTTGCTTCTGTGCTCTGTAATGCAAGCTGTAGTTTAGAATAACCAAACAAAAATGTTTGAAGAGAGACAAAGTAAATTTTTAACATGATTCCTACCTCCTCATACTATTGCTGTACAGACTGATAGGCTCTTTATGTATACTGGAACTGCGCTGCCTAATCCAGCTGCTATCTGTGTGCAGAGATGTTTTCTTTCTCATTTCCTGAAGGATTTGCTGTCTCTCCAGCTCTGCTGCAGACAGGTTGTGCTCCTTCTGAGACTTCTTCTGCAACTCACTTGTGATCCAGGACTTCTCTGAATGTTTGCTCTGGGTACCTGTTCGGACAACATGTGTCAATTTCAGCTAGACACCTGAAGGCACAGCAGCAGTGGTGACGCATTCAGCACTCTTGCTGTAGCTCCAGGAGCAGGCGTTCATCAGCATGGTCACAAGCTTCTCCAGTTCCCTTCCAGAGCTGGATGCCCAGTATCAAACTTCACAAAACGTAACTGTTATTCCATGTTTGATCCCTGCTTCCATTGATGTGGCTTTTCACATGACACCTAACTTAAACAGAAGTAGGCCTGTCCCTTCACTTCCTAGTGCACATGCACACACAGTTCTGTGTCTATGTGTACATACACAAAGGTGTATTTTTGAAAAGGCACAGGATCCTTCAGCCCCACATTTTGGACTACTTCTGCAATACAAACTGAAACATGTATAGAATACATTGTTGCATGGTGGGACATGTCGATTCCCTTTGAGAGTTCACAATCTTACAGAGGTTGCTGTTCTCAGTAAGTCTTTCCTCATCCAGGACAATAAGCACACTGCTTTACCTTGCTTTAGATAGACAGGCATGTACCTTTGAGGGCCAGAGGAAAACCTTAGGGTTTCTCTATTGATTGGATGTTAACTAGTTGGTTGAAATAAGATTTATGGTATAAATGGTCTTTGAAATTTTGGAAGGGAAAACAAAGCAGTTGTCTCTCTTCATTATGTATTAACATGTTAGAAGGCAACATTTTTTTCTGCATTTCCCAGATTCAGCAACTATTCTTTACAGAGAGGCTCAGAAAACCATTCAGCGATGTCGTTCTATTGACATTTCGATCCCTTCAAATACCGCTCTAACTATGGATTTGATCTTGGGTTTATTTCTATAGATTACCATTACAAAACACTTTACTTGCTCTTTAGTTTCAAGAATCTAGCTTTAACATGTGCAAATAATATTGTCAATCTGCCATATATCCTCTAATACACCATTTACTTTACATCAATTACTTGGATTACTTTATTTAACTGTGTATTAGACAAGAATAGCTTTGGGGCATCTTCTACTGTAACATGTCTATAAATCTGGTTTCTTTACTTGCTTTACACATGTTACTCTAAAAACACAGTAATGTAATTGAAGAATTACTCAAGAAAGGCAGAAGGAACTGGAGTCCAGGACACCAGCTACTACAACAGTATCAAGAGCTGACTTCTAGCTTTGTTACTTCTACACTAGCAGAATTTTAAAAAGAGCAAACAATGCATACAAAAAGTAGCAAATACCTTAGAATTTTGCGATGGGCAGTTATTTTATCAACAGTCAACACATAAAGAGCATGTACATCTTCAATGACACAGCTACATACCTTGTTTCATCTCATAAATATCAGTCATCTAAAATTTAGGCATCTAAGATCCATTTGTAATCACAACTAGTGCCTTCAAGAGTACTTAATTATATTTGTCCTAGGCTTACATGTTGACTATGAATTCTTGCGGTTGAGACTTCATCAAATTGTTGCATGGTATGAATATGAGTTACAATGCAGCTAAAAGAAGGTACATCCACAATTTTCTTAGGATGACAACACCCAATACACCTTAACCAGTACTTACCATTTCTGATTGTGTTGCATTCATTCAGTTCTGAAGTTGACTTGGACTTGTTCCTATGGATATAGAAAACATTTATTTCTCTATTTCAACTACAAGACTTCACCTTGGACAAAGACCTTATTGTAGACTGCAGATACACAGTCCCTTTTTTCACTATCAACACTTTATGCTGCACTGAAAGTAAAAGGCAAAAATACCCAAAGACCAACAGGATATTAAGGGGAGGAAAAAAAAAAAAAGGACAATATTTAGATGTCAATAGGCAATTGCTGATTAAAAGTTAAAATTGTGTACTACGAGTTTTCAGTGCTTCAGATACAAGGGACTGATCACTGTGTTTGCTGCAACAAAATAATGTGAAAACCAAAGTCCTTCCCTGAGGAAGCTTTGTGGAGACTACAGCCAGATGGTCAAACAAGTGGTAATTTTCAAAGCAGGTTTATAAATCATTTAACTTCATAAGTAACTTAAATCATGTTTTAGCCAACTTACTAGACAGCAAACAAAACACCTCCTCAAACATACATCGGTCTCAAAAAATATATTATCCGCTCTTTGTCCCCAGTGGTATAATTTTTGGATGAGATTTAGGAAAGAAATACCATCCAATAAACAGGAAGAAAGATATCAAAGAGATGTTTTTCTGACAGTAGAGAGCAAGAGCTTTATCAACAAAGATGCAACAATTTCACAGTGGTTTACAGCAAACAGAAGATCCAAAGAGTAGGTCATCTTGCCTAAGATGCTTTTAGCACCTCAGCATCCTCATCAAGCTGCACCAGGGGTGACTTA
>VWYK01080723.1:0-19435 GCA_013399775.1 Semnornis frantzii | reverse complement strand
CACCCCACACCCCCAGGGCCTGTTCCTCAGGGCTGCTCTCAGCCATTCCCCACCCAGCCTGCAGCTGTGCTTGGCATTGTGCCTACCCAGCTGCAGGACCTTACACTTGGTCTTGTTGAATGTCCTGAGGTTGGCCTGGGCACAGCTCTGCAGCCTGTCCAGGTCCCTCTGGATGGATCCCTGCCCTCTAGCAAGTGACTGTGCCACACAGCTTGGTGCCAGCTGCACACTTGCTGAGGCTGCACTGATTCCTCTGTCCATGGCACTGACAAAGATGTCAAACAGCACTGGTGCCAGCACTGACCCCTGAAGGATGCCACTTGGCACTGGTCTGCAGGTGGACATTGTGCCCCTGATCACCACTCTCTGTGTGCCACCATCCAGCCAATTCCTTACCCAGCAGTGCTCCACACATCCAGTCCATGTGTTTCCAGCTTGGTGCCCAAGATGCCATGTGGCACAGAGCCAAATGCCTTAAGTCCTTGAGTCCTCTGGCACAAAGATGATAAATCTATCTGGGGTGGTTCTGGTGAGCTGGGGCTGGCATGGAAGGGCACTGGTGTGCAATACTCTGCCCAGCCAACTTTACAAAGTGAGCTCTTTGCTGCACCCACATGGGGCCACAGTTGCCAACTGCTGTTTTAAAGCTTTAAGGACACCACACGAAGCCAGGGGACTGGCTCCAGGTTTTCTCTTGGACAGCTGTGAACCGATGGGAGAATGCACACCCAGACTGCAAAAACAGCAAGTAGGGTGTAAACTGGCAGATGAGCATCTCTACTGGGGCTGTGGGCAAAGCCTTCTCCCTGTCCCACCAATCTCATCAGAGAAGGAGGAGAAGGGCAGCCTGCACTGGGTGACTTCACTACATGTTTCCCAGGAGGGCAAGTCACTTTGCCAGCCAGGTAAAGCACCTCACCCCTGCTCCCCAGCCACCAAGCAGGACAACCTGAGTGCATTCAGAAGGTCAGCTTCTGAGTGAGATCGGTGGGTAGGGTGCAGTGAGGAGGGGCCCAGCAGGGAGGCAGGGAACGAAGGACAGGTTGGGACTTCATTGGAGCAGGAGCATGCAGTGAAAGCGTATTGGAAAGAGGAGTTCAAGCCACACCTGCCTCTGTGAACACTGCTAGGCCTTGTCCAGGATATCAGCTCATCCACAGGCTTCCAAATGCCCTTCAGAAGAAAGAAGAGGGAAGGACACTGTGCCCAGCACACCCCAGTGCCAGCCTGAGCCAGGGTTAGGTGCTCCAAGAACCATACATGGCAGCACATGGATGGAGCTGGTGTGCAGGCCCTTCATGAGACAGCAGAGAAGCCCAGGTGGAAGCCTGCAGTCTGGCATTGTTGCCTTTCTGTTATTGCCCAGACCCACAGTAAATGGGCAAATGCCTCCTGGAGAGCATGGGGACCAATATTAGCAGAAGGTGCTAGGTGCTGGTCTGTGCCAACGTAAGCTGGCAGGGCTGGGATACGTCCTTAGGTGATTCCCAAGCTCCCAATGAAAGAAAGGAAACTTTCCCCTCCCCATCCTCCCAACTAGCACCAAACCCTTTTCCTCCTCCCTAGAATGTGCCCTCCCGCAGCTGCAGCAGGGCCTGGGCTGCAGGTGGTTTGTGATTCACTGGGCAGGAAGGGATCTCTGCAGCCAAGCACCAGGCTCCATTTCCCCACTGCTCCCTGAGGTGGAGAAGGGAGAGAAAGGAAGGGATTGGAGACCAACCAGCGAGAAGGGCTGCGGGGTGAAGAGCAGCAGGCAACAGGCAGTGAGGGCTGGGCAGTGAGGGATGGGCAGTGAGGGCTGGGCAGTGAGGGCTGGGCAGTGAGGGATGGGCAGTGAGAGCTGGGCAGTGAGGGATGGGCAGTGAGGGCTGGGCAGTGAGGGGTGGGCAATGAGGACTGGGCAGTGAGAGCTGGGCAGTGAGGGGTGGGCAGTGAGGGGTGGGCAGTGAGAGCTGCCTTTCCACCCACAGCACCACACCACTGCTCATGCCATCGGAGAGCTGAAGACAGCCCTTGTGCCCGTTGGCAGCCTTTTGAGAGCCCCTCATGCCCTGGCAAACTGCACCGCAGCTGCCCAGGGCCGCGGGACGTTGCCAGGTGTCCCAGGAGAGGCCATTCCCACTCGGGCCAGGATCTCTGCAGGGGCTCAGCGGAGGAGAAGGTTCTCGGGAGCCCGAAGCTCTTGGGGCCCTGGCTGCAGCCCCTCTGCTGGCAGAGGCAGAGCCCGCGGGGGCCGCGCCGGGTGCCCCTGCCCGGCCCGGGCGACCTCGTCTGTTCCCATTAGGAGGCCCAGGCGGTAAATTGGGCCCTGAATATATAATTAAGCAAAGGGCACCATCCCGAAGCCAAGGTTCACGCTGATTTGTTGTGGCTGGGGTGGGAACAGCCCTTTGCAAATCAGCCGCGGGACGTTGCTCCTAGTCAGCTGGAAACTGGGTAGCTGAGCTCCATAAAAGCAGGCTCCAACGCTCCAGCTCCCCAACTGCTTCAGGCATCCTGACCAGCACGCAATCCTGCGGCTTGCTCTTTCTGCACGACAGTCTGGAAGCCTTCCTTGAGAGCCTCTCGTTTGCTGGCTGCCAGGATTTGCCATGCGGATCCTTGCCAAAGGGATAATATAAACAAAGCATAATGTCAGGTTTCCCACACGAGTGAGATGATCTATTAGCACTGCACTTTGTACTAATTATTGCACAGTGGGTGGGGGCTTGTGAAAGGAGATTTATGAATTCAGCTAGCCTCACTTTTATTATTTGTAAGTACTTTTTGGCAAGGCATGAGCGAGATATGTATTTTATTGTGAGGCTGTTGCAAACATCCTAATCTTCCCCACTCATTAAAACCTCATAACAAATAGTAGGGATGATACATTGCAGCCACAGCCAGCGTCTCGTTCATCCCCAGGTTGAGGGAGGAGGGTGAGATGCAGGGGAGAGGGAGGACGGGGGGGGGAATGGGAATGTGGTTTTTCTGGGCCACGCTGGTGTCTGCAGCACACAGAGAGCCCAGATACCTAAGGAAATGAGGTGATGGATGGGGAAAGGCTGCTGGGGTGCTGGGGTGGGTAAGCAGCTCTGTGACACGGTCTCAGCATAGAATCATAGAATTGTTTGGGTTGGAACAGCCCCCCCAAGATCACTGAGCCCACTGACCACCTCCCCACGTGCCATGCCAACAGGTTTCTTGAACACCTCCAGGGATGGGGACTCCACCACCTCCCTGGGCAGCCTCTGCCAATCCCTGACCACTCTTGCAGCAAAGACATTTTTTCCTCGTCTCCAACCTAACCCTCTCCTGGCACAGTTCCAGGCCACTTCCTCTCCTTCTGTCACCTGAAACTAGAGAGCAAAGCCCAACTGCCACCTGACTGCAGACTCCTCTCAGGGAGCTGCAGAGAGCAATGAGGTCTCCCCTCAGCCTCCTCCACACTAAATGACCCCAGCTCCCTCAGCTGCTTCTCCCCTCCAGACCCTTCCCCAGCTTTCTTGCCCTTCTTTGGACCTGCTCCAGCCCCTCAATGTCCTCCTTGGAGTGAGAGGCTCAAAACTGAACCTAGGATTTGAGGTGTGTCTTCTCCAGTGCCAAGTACAGGGGCACAATCACTGCCCTGGTCCTGCTGGTCCCACGTGGAAGAAAGATGCTGCTGCCCCACGCATGAGTCAGGGTTCCCAGGAAGCAGGAGCCCATCCAGGTCCTTGCTGACATGGAGCACTTTAACTGTGCATCTGCTCTGGGGTGAGTTCATGCTGCTACCCACAGAGCAGGCCAGCTCTCAAGGCCTGTGACTGTGTGTCAGGACCTGGCATGGGGAAGAACCCAGGAAAGAGATATCAGAGTGTTTCTTCACTGCCTGGGTGAGCAGAAAACACCCCAGCAGCTGCCCAGTGGGTTGGTTTGTCCTTGGGTGATACAGTGCTGAGTGACAACTCGGGATGCCAGATCAGAATGACATGGTCCTTGTGTGATAATCCATGTTGTGGCTTAACTGCCCCATGCAGCACTTGGCTGGTGGCATGAGAAGGAACAGAGCAAGCACAGAGCACAGTCCAGAAGAGCTGCAGGTCATTTCCAAAGTGGGAATGGTTCTGCTGCCACAGCTCCTTTTGCAGTGCTCTGCCTTTGCTGCCCACACCAGTGGCACACAGGACCAAGGTGAATGTGCCCCAAGTATCTGCCTTGTGTGAGGAATCATAGACTCATAGAACCAAGCAGGTTGGAAGAGACCTCCAGCCCAACCTAGCACCCAGCCCTAGCCAATCAACCAGGCATGGCACTGAGTGCCCCATCCAGGCTTTGTTTCAACACCTCCAGGCATGGGCACTCCACCACCTCCCTGGGCAGCCCATTCCAATGCCAATCACTCTCTCTGCCAACAACTTCCTCCTAATATCCAGCCTAGACCTCCCCTGGCACAACTTGAGGCTGTGTCCCCTCCTGTTGCTGGGTGCCTGGCAGCAGAGCCCAACCCCACCTGACCACAACCTCCCTTCAGGTAGCTGCAGAGAGCAATAAGCTCTGCCCTGAGCCTCCTCTTATGCAGGCTGCACACCCCCAGCCCTCCTCACAGGGCTGTGCTCCAGGCCCCTCACCAGCCTTGGTGCCCTTCTCTGGACACCTTCCAGTACCCCAACATCTCTCTTGAGGGAGCTCAGGACATGGCTGGAGCATGGGTGCCACAGGGCTCACTGAGGCAATAGTCACCCAAAGCCTTCTTTTCCAAACCAAAATTCAGGACATCCTTCTCCCAGCTTTCCTGCTAGCAAGTTCGAAGTGCACCCTTTGGGGGTTATACCCTTTGGGGTGATCCTAAGCAAAACCATGCCAGCTTTGGCTGCCTGGGGTTTTGAGGGAACAAATTTCAGTGGAAAACCTTCTCAAAGGTTGAAGTGCTCTGAGGGAACTTCCAGGGCATCACAACACTTGTAGGGCATATTTTTTACTGGGAATTCCCATGTAGATCTCAGAAAAGGCAAGTTTGAGTCTTACTGCATTGGAAGAGATTGCAGGAGGTGAAGGAAGGGTGGAAGGACCCCCAGTGAGACACAGTCCACCCACTCTCCCAAGTCTGCACACTGCAGCTCTCAGAGCCTACCCATGCTGTCACCTGAGATGGGGAGAGAATTGAAGTGCTCTCCATAGCTGATGTGGTTTCTCACCATTCTCCACCTAATCAGAGCACTTCCTGCTCTGCCACTGAGCCATCTGTAGGGGCTGGTGTAAGAGAAGGACTTTCATTCTCTTAACCATCAACCTCCCAGCCTGAGCATCACATCCAAACATTATAGACAGGTCTTGCTCTAACCCTCAGGCTGCTGCATGCCCAGCACCTTTCCCCTGGTCAGACTGTTCAGATGTCCTTCCACTCTCCTCTGTTTCTTCCAAAATATCACTTCTGTTCTCCTTCTCACTTCCAGTAAGTTACACCACTGAACTGACCTCTGGATGCAGAGGAGGAGAGTGTGACCCAGAGGCTACTTCTGACTGTCAGCACTAACCAGGAGTGGGGTGAGTGGGGTGAGTGGGGCAGAGCTGGGCAGGAAGTCTCAGACACCCTGTTTGCAGCATGGGTGGGCATGTGTCAAGCAGTCAACTCAGCCTTTTGCTAGGGACCTCCAGAAAGGGACCAAAAAAAAAAAAAATGGGACTGACTTTTCATCTCTCCAAGCCCTCTTGGCATTATCTTTCTTCTTCAATTTCAAGCAAATAGCACTTTGGAAATGGTTAAAAAATATAATGCAGAAGTTTCAAAATATTTGGAGAACACCTCCTGGGTTGTCTTCTGTGCTGGGTTAGCCCTGGGGTGTTCCTGGGAGACAACACAAAAACAGGTAAGATAGAAAAGGAGAGAAAGGGTTGAGTGTAGGGAATGACAGATACTGGTTGGGCCTTCAGCCCCTGACAATGCAGAAAGAAAATGTTTCATAGAGATCCTCCTTGTGGTTTTTCTGGGACTTTTGAGGTGCCACTTCTAAATGTTTCATCCTCCCTTTCTCTGCCATTTCTACATGTTTCATCCTCCCTTTCTCTGCCATTTCTACATGTTTCATCCTCCCTTTCTCTGGCCAAGCCCTCTTGCTGCAATGGCATTACAGTCCCAGGAGGGCATGTACCCATGTGGGAACAGAACAACCAGATGCCTTTCAGGCTGTGCCCTCACCCAAAGGCAGGAGATGGTAGACTGTCCTGCCCTGATCCAGTGCCTGAAGTATTCCAACCTGCTTCAGCTTCTGGCAGAGCTGCAGCATTCATTGCCATAGTGTCACAGTGTGGTTAATATAAACGCAGAGGTTTAGGTCAGGTCCCCTGCCTGTGCTGGATGCTCAGTTGGGAGAGTTGCAGCAGGTGGAGAGGTTGTTTCCAGTCCTGCTGTCAGTATGTCCAGCGTGGGGTGCTGAGGGGATGATTTCTGGAGAAAGCCTAAGGGGTTAAGAGTGAGAATCCTGGTATCTGAAATGGGGAGGAGGATCAGAAAGGCTGCCAGCATGAGCTAACTCAGCTCTCAGCCTTCGGAGAGTGTCAAGTTGCCAAAACAGGTACACATCACGAGAGGGTTCGGTGCTGCTTTGGGAACCACGGCCGTGAGCCCAGGATTGCTCCACTGAGGCCCCAGATTGCAGGTCCAGGCCACTGAAGGAGGGATGCTGAGGTTGTTATTCCTGGCAGCCTGCTGTGCTGTGAAACCCCAGCTGACCAACCTCGCCTCATTCCTTCCCATCACCTGCAGCTAACCCCTGCCCCGTGCCTCTTTGACTCGTCCACGATGGATTGTTTCATCCTTTTAGACCTTACCCCGACGATCAACTCTAGCCAGGAGCGGGAAGCCTCTGGTGCTGTTTCTCCTCCCACCTCCCTGCCCAGTGTTGGCCACCGCAAGGCGAACTGTCGCCCCGGCCCCTCTGCCGTGCCCCGCCACGCTCCCTCCGCACAGGCTCGGCCCAAACGAACCTCTTTTTGCCAGCCCACCCCACACAACACGCAAATCAGCACCACTCGGGCATGTCGGGGCCACCAGCGCAGCTGCCAGCCGCGGTGAGGGTGCGTGCGGTTAGCGCAGGCTGCGGATCGAAGGGCGCAAGCCGCGGAGCTGCGACAGGTGCACAGGAGCCGGCAGCAGGCTGCAGCCGCCCGGCCGCGCCGCGGCACCCTCGCATCCCTCCGCCATCAGCGCGGCCGCCTCGGGGCTCCGCTCTGCCGCTCGCCTGACTCACCTGGGAGGTTGCAGCAGCTCTCTGGCGCAGCGCCAAGCGCCGGCAAGGGCTCGGCTTGCCGTGTACCTTCCTCCACCCGGGCCGTGAGCAGAGCGTCTGCGTGAGTGGCACTTGAGGAAGCGGAGCCTGTCGGAGCACGCAGGGACACGCTCGGGCACGCTCCTTGCCCGGGGTGATTGTCCCGGGTTTGCACGGCGATGGGTTCCAGCAGCAACAGGAGTGTGGCCTGTGCCGGCTCTCACCGGCTCCTGCCTGCGCTCTGAGCCTCCTCTGCAGCCCCTCCTATGTCAGGCCAAAGGTTTCACCTTGGAATTGAGGGGAATTGTGAGGGGAGGAGGATGGGCAGCTTATGACAAGGGATCAAAGCAAAACCCAAAGTGTCCATCCCAAAATTGATGGTCCCCTGGGTAAACTGTTCAATTTGAGACTGGAGAATAGGTGAGATTCACAGATTGCATCAGGCTGGAAGGGAGCCTCAAAGGGCTTCTTGTGCAACCCCATGCACTCGGCAAGGGACACCTCCAGCTGGAGCAGGCTGCACAGGGACACATCCAGGCTGATCTTCAGTGTCCCCAGGGATGGGACCTCAAGCACCTCCCTGAGCAGCCTGTGCCATTCTCTCACCATGCTTGCTGTGCAGAGCTTCCTTCTGATACCCAACCTAACTCTGCCCTGCTCCAGTTCCAAACTGTTGCCTCTTGTCCTATGCCCACAGGCCCTTCTGAACAGTCCCTCCCCAGTCCCCTCCAGGTACTGAAATGTGACATGAAATCATAGCCAAGATGATGTCTGCTCAAATGGTCTGCAGCCACCTCAGACACGAGATGGCAGAGCCTAGCCCACGGCTCTGCTCACACCTAACAGGAATTAGCCACCTTTGACTAGTCGAGGGTCGTCATTTAGAAACTCGTGACACACCTAATTGCACCTCTACAGGCCACGTGCAGGCAAAGCACCAACGATCACACGAGTGGCAAATTAGGAGCTGCCTTTTCATCCCGAGGCTGAGCAGCTTTGCTGGAGGAGCGTGGAAAGGAAGCTGGAGATGTGTGCGCTGGCGTCCGACAAACAAGCTCCACTTGTAGCCGTGGCAAGCTCCTAACTTTCATGAGTATTAAATGCAATTAAAGAAACAAACACTCTCCATCATTCCCCAGAGTGAGAGATAGTATCAGCTGTGGCTTTGTATTTTTACATAATCACAGTTTAAAGGAACATTTTTCCATATGTGGAAATTCCCTGTTTTCTCCTCCAAACGCTAACAAAATCCTTGCCGCTGGCTGCTTCCACTCTCTGCACGGCTCCCTCTTATGGCACTCCTGCTTGCCCCGGGGAGAGGAGATGGGGCCAAAAGAAAGGCCAGTGGTGAACGTGCAGGAGATGCAGCTCTACACCCCGGCAGCACACATTCCCTCCTCTCGGGTGTTTGGGGAAAATTCCCCTCTCCCGGTGCTGAAAAGGCTTTTGTGATCCCAGAGCCCTCCTCTTGCAGGCTTCCCGCCCCCTCAACCTGATCGAGAGGCAAGTCCCACCCACTGCTGCTTGCCACTCACCCTGAAACCAGGCTTGCTTCAGGGGGTAGAATGAAGGGCACAGCCCAGGAACTCCTCAGGGTTTAGCCCAGCCGAGCCAAGCCCACCCGTGCTCCCGGGTGGACACTATGGTCTGAGGCTAACGGCTTCCTGCTGGGAGGAGGTTAAGGCCCCTGAGCTCAGCCTGGCTCCAAGACACAATGGGCTGCATGCAGGGCTTTGACTTGGGGGTCAGCTGCTCTGCAGTAGCTTCCTGCTCTTCACTCTTCTACCCAATGCCCAAAACATAATCCTCCTGGCCCCGGGGAGCGTGGACAGGTACTGCAAAGCTGGAGGGAGGCTCATGCCAAGGCAGTGCTGCTCGGGATGCCTGTGTCTTGCACGAACATGTCTGCATGTCCAAGCAGCCTCACACGCCCATCTGAAAGTGGCCACACGTGGTTGTCCATGCCTCTGTCTCCAGCCCATTTCAGCCCAGCCACGTTCTCTTTTCCCCCTGGACAAGGCAGCTGTGCTTCTCCCACGTCTCGGAGCCGCTGGCCCAAGCGCCCCCGTGCGCGGAGTGGTGATTTCTGGCTTGCTCACATGGCCTTTGCTCCACTTGTTTGTTTGTTTGCATGCAGCTTGCCTGCTGAGCTTTTCTCTGACCGCATTCAATACGTGGGCTGCCATGATCCACCCTTGCATATCATCTCACTGGTTGCAAGCCTGTAGAAGCTGCCTGGCTCTCCTGGCCTCCACCACTCAGACCGTGGGTAAGCCCCCACAGTGACAGAATGGTTCCTGGGCACCGATGTGGGAGTCTGGGAGCATTCCAAGCTCTCCTACTGCCTCAGTGCAGCTCGTGGGGAGTTTCTTCACAAGCTGTAAACTTGATCACCAAACCTGGAGCCAGAAAAAGTCTGCCTTTCTGGTGGCAGCAGGAGAAAGTCTAAGGACATCAGCATTGTAATGAGTGGAGGCACTTTGTGGTGGTGACCTACTTATGGATGTTGCCCAAAGAGATTTAAATCTGGATAGAAATCTTGCAGGAAATTCTACCAATACTGAGTCTGGGACGGGACTTTGAAACCTGTGTTCATTGGATGATCCTGGCAGATCACCTGAAGACAGGGGACAGCAGCTGTGTGTCCAGGCTCACTTCCTAAAAGAGGGAAAGAGTGAGGAACTGTCCCACTCTGCAAAACTAGGCTGTGCTGTGTTTACAGCTGCTCAGGAAGGGGCAGAGCTTTGTGGCAGGCTGAGCCACTCTGCATTTCCCCCATCCACATTCCCAATTTCGCCTGAGACACTCAAGAAGACACTTAAGACTTTGAAGTTTTTGTTAGGCCAAGGCAACTATTCCTGTTATTTCCCATCTGTCAAGACTTTGAGGACCTATGGCTGTTTCCAAATGCATTTTCTGGGAATGTTAGCATATTAGAAAATATGTAGCTGCAGAACGTCACCACCGATGGGAAAATCTTGTTAACGTGAAGCCACGGGCGGGAGCTCCCATTAAAAATTCCTCTCTGCCTGATAAAGGCTTTCCTTATCTAAGCAGTGGTTTGGTGTCCACCCCCCCACAGCCTGGTGTGGTGTCATGGAGTCTGGGAAGGTTCTTCCTCACTGGCAGAAGAGCAAAGTCAAGATGAGCTGCCTCTTGTGTCGCTGTTTCGGGGGCTGGAGCCTGCAGCGTTCCTTATCATTGCCAAGGGAACCATCTGGGCCTTGCCGCTTGCTGCGGTGCAGGCGGTGAGAAGCCCTCAGCCCTGCAGGAATAAGGCTGGACACACACCACAGGCAGGTCACAGGTTTGGCACGCACTTGGTGGTGTCTATTGCATTGCAGAGCTGAGCAAGGGCAGGTCTGCCAGGGAGATAACTGTCGGGATATCCTGAATCCCCTGGGGGGGGTGTGCAGGGAGAAGCGTTACTTGCCTCAGGGCACTGCTCTGCTACTGGTTCCACGTCCTGGGGGAGGACTCAGCCTCTCCATGAGCAAACCGATAACCAAATTTAAGGATACCTCTTCCCTGGTCTCTTTCCTGTGCCACTCCTCTTTTTCCTCTGCCACGATCAAACTTGAACTCTGATCATCTCTGCTGCTTATGCTCAGCCCTGCACAGGGCTCCAGAGAGCTGCTGTGATTCAATTTTATTTCTGATCTGTTGTCATTTTCTTTACCAAATCCCTTTAAGCCCCTGTTAAACAGCTCAGTAACCACCCGGGCCTGTTTCCCAGCTTCACTTCTCCCTGTTTCCCAGCTTTATTTCCCCCCATGCTTGGTCTCTTTCAAGCAGACTTAAGTCCTTGCCCATTTTTACCTGTGCTGCTGCTGTCAAGTATCCAGGGCACTGCCTACAGCAGTAACCCAGCTCTCCTCCGCTATGACGGGCAGCTCTGTAGACCAAGGACCTCCCTGGTAGCTGCTACCTGAACTTGATGCTCCATCATCTTTACCTGCAGGAGCTCTAGCAATGATAACTGTTTTTTGGAGCAGCTCCTAGCTTTCCATGTGGACTGAAGATTTCAGGGCTTGCAGGCTGTGAAGCAAACTGATCCCCTCTTGCAAGAACAGAGGAGATGCTGCAACCCCAAGTCAAGCTGCTGGATCCAGATATCCAAAGTTCCCCAAACCCAGGTTCCTAAGAGCCTATTCTAGGATGTCTGGATCTTGAGTGCAAGCTTGGAGCTGGAGGCCTGGTAACGTGCAAGAGAAGTAACTTTGTGGGGTGCTAGAGGGGTGTCCCAGGGCTTTTGGCTTGCATCAGGAAGTCTGGAAGCCTAGAGGTAGGTTTGCCTCTATGACCTCATGCTACAGGCCTAGGCCTCTGCTTCTGACCCATGAAAGCTTGCTGAGGCTCAGACCTTCCTCATGGAGGGAATACCTAAGGATGTACAACCTGGCACATTCCTACAGTACTCTGCTTGCAGTGTCCTGTGGCTGCTACTGTTGTGATCCTGTGCTGGAGGCTGAAGGAACCAAACCAGTACAAATCCCCTACATGCATGCATGTAGTGTCCACCCTGGCAGGGACTCTCCTGCAACCTGCCCCAGGTGACCAATTGCTGCTTGGGAACTTCAGTGTAGCAGCTCCCATCAAATCCAGCTTGATGGTGGCTTGGGAATACAGAATCATCAACTCAAACAGGTTGGAAGAGACCTCCAAGCTCACCCAGCCCAATCTATCACCCATCCCTATCCAATCAACCAGACCATGGCACTAAGTGCCCCATCCAGGCTTTGCTTGACCACCCCCAGGGAGGGCGACTCCGCCACCCTGGGCAGCCCATGCCAATGGCAGATCACTCTCTCTGTTAATACCTGCAACCCACACTCCAGTCTTGGTCACTGCCTTATTTTCTAAGCCTTTCTTGCTCCTCCTCTTCCTCAGGTGAGTCCCCAGCCGCAGGTGTAGGACTCACTGCACAACCTTGCTTGCATTTTGGATGATGCAGCTCAGAGCCCTCGAAAGAGCCCTGCAGCCACTCAGCTCCTGATGACGACTGATACCCAACACCGTTTCCTCTTACTGCAAGCGAGCAAAAACAAACAGCAGCACCCTACTGTAGCTGCCTCTCTCCAGGAAAGCACAGCAACCACTGTTTACAGGTAAACAGAAGTACATTGCCTGCTGGGGTCTGCTGCGAGCAACTCAGGGCTGGGAGCCTGCAGATCCAACCCTGCGTCTGAGTCAGCTGCGACACGCCAGTGTCATCTCACCCAGCAAGGCAAAGGGCATGTTTACTGCAAGCAAAGGCACACGCTGCACTCCCATGCAGCAGCCAGGCTCCGTGCAGCCAGGCTGCTTTTTGCATAGTGGTTTTATCATTTTTACATGGCTTAAGGATAATGCTCTAGGAGCCTTCTTTTTTTTTCTTTTTTTTTTTTTTTCCCCTCCTCCTTTGTGCTTTTTTTCTTCATAGCAGCTTTGTTTGTTTCCTCTTCTCCTTTGTGATCGACTGGAGGGTTTGGTTGGGGGTTGTGCTGGTTTGTTTGATTTTTCTTCATGTTCTGATGAATGTTGGTGCATGGCTTTGTGTTGTTGGTTTTTTGGTTTGGGGTTTTTTTTGTTTTGTTTTGTTTGTTTTTTTGGTTTGGTTGGGTTTTTTTGTTTTGTTTTGTTTTGTTTTGTTTTGTTGTTTTGGGGGTTTTTTGTTTTGGTTTGGTTTGGTTTTTTTGGGGGGTTTTATTTGTTGGGTTTTGGGTTTGTTTTGGGTTTTTTGCATCTTATTACATACCTCAGAAAACCTGACTGCAAGCCTGAGTGCCTCTAAGGCTCCTGCCAAAAGAAATTCACGCTCCTCTGAATTTGCTGCTCACATTCCTTGTTCCAACTGATATTTTTAATAAGAAATATGGTTACTAAGAATAGCTGTTTACCACCTCTGTTGGCTCCAGACTTTTATTTGGACTCAGATCTCATCCTTGGGTTAACTGGCTGCTTTGAACAAAACTCAGCACCATGGGAAGGCTCTGTGGGGACCCTCCCAGCATGCTGCCCGATGTCCTCAGGACATGCAGCAAGGGGCCAGCCCAGGCACTGGCACGCTGCAGCCTCCGAGGTGCTGGCATTTACATGGCCAAGCCCAGGCTTTCCCAGTCCCTCTCCATGAATCACTTTGTTTCCCCCAATGCTGCTTGCCACCAGCTCCAAGCCAGGCTCCAGCACCCATCTGCTCCCACCATGCTGGCCAGGTTTTTTTAGCCCCTTTTTTTTCCCCCTTCCTTTTTGTCTTTTTTTTTCTCTCCTCTAGACCGAGCCCTCTTATTAGATATGCCCTCTCCACTGACCCTGAATTATTGCTACCCACGGTCTTAGAAGAACAGTGCTGTTTGTTAGTCTAAGAGCACATGTGACAAGCCTCTTCCTGGCCAACACCAGAGGTTGCACCAGAGATTTCCAGGCCAAACCCCAGGCAGTGCAGCAACAGCTCTGAATGTGGTCGGCATGGCCAAAAGAAGACAAAGGAATCCTCGTTACCTGGAAGACACTAAGCAGAGAGCTGCGCATAGTCGAGAGCACATCAGAGTCTCCCTGGGTTGAATGCAGCCTTCCTCAGTGGCAAACATCCCTTTCCCATTGCAGCCAGGCTGCCAGCAGCATTTTACTGCTCAGGAATTTCACTGCAGCCCGTCTGGAGCGAGCAGTGCCCAACCGAGCCTGCCCAGCGGTGGCGGGAAGCAGGACATTAATGGGGAAGGGCATCCCAGTCCATAGGGGTCTGGGCCGAAGAAAGGTTCCCAGCTCTGTAGCAGCTCTGTAGGATTTGCAACAATTTGCAGATTAGTGTTGGCACTTCCAAGCCTGGGCTGGCAGCGAGACCTTTAACCAAGACAGACAGATTCCCTGCTGTGGCACTGTTCAGAGGGCTTCAATGGGATAACGACGGCTCTCCAGCTTGGGTGATACTGGGTCAATCTTTTTCCCTCTCACTGTGTTTCCACCCCCAACCCCCCTTCTCCTCATCCCCATCCTCCCCCCACTGCAGGTCAGTACCACAGAGGGCTGCACGCTGCTGCTCCTCTGCGTTTGTGCTTTGGGAGGTGCAGGGAGGGGATCATTTTTATAACTCCTTGTACCAACACAAGCAGAGCTAATGGTAATAGGCAATCAAATCTTCTGCTCCAAGGCATAAGTTGGTTGCCTGCAGGGTCAGGGAGGAATTTTGCTCTTCCTCCCCTCCTGGGTTTGGAGGCTGTTCAGCATCAGTTTGAGCCTCACCCCAAAAACCTCTTTTATTCTTAGAATAACTCTTCCAGGGTTTTTTTGCTGTCTTGCATAGCTGTGAAAATGTGCAGAGGGAATGATAGATATCTATGGTGTTCCCAAGGAAGGTCCCTGTTAGCAACCACAGTGAGTGGGCTTGGGGGAGCTGCTCACAGCTGGACCTTGGAGCAAAGCCCTGAAGCAGTGTGAGGTTGCCTTTCCTCTGGGGTGCTCTGACTGCCTCCCTCTGATGTCCTCTTCTCTCTCTCTCTCTCTCTGGCAGCGTTCTGCTTTGAGGTTCTTTCTCAACTCCAAATCCCTGTGGGTGCTGAGTTCATCTAGACTAAACCCTCGCATGTGTCTGAAGGGTGGGAGCTGCTCCCACCAGCCCCCCCAACCCACGCCCCTTCCCCAGAGAACCTCTGGCCTTAGCTTGGTCAAGGCGCACACGCGGCGAAGACACAGGCAAGCACAAGCAGAGAAACAACCGTTGGGAAGGCAGGAGCTCAGCAGCCAGCCAGCTGTCCTCGGGTAACAAACTCTGGGCCACCCACATCAGAGCACCAGCCTCAGCTCCCTCCCAGCAGAAATGACCAGGGGCAAATCTCAAAGGCAGAGCCAAAGCGGGAGACAGGCACAGCGATGGGCGCGGGGGAAGAGCAAGCATCAAAGGCAGCCTGGGCTCCTCCGCCACTGCCCCGGGCTGCCACGCTGGGGAGGATGGAGGCACGGGGAGGATGGAGGCCTGGGGAGGATGGAGGCCTGGGGTGGCTTTGCTCAAGCTGCCTCCCACCTCTCAGGACCCCTCTTCTGCAGCTGGAGGGGTGAAGCCCCTGCTGCTGGAGCAGGACACGTGAACTTGTGAGAAAACATTCTCTTTTTCTCTTTTGCATTCTGAAACCAATAATTAAATTAAAAAAAAAAAATAACCCAACGATAATTAAAGCAAATTAAGTGTGAGGTCTAAGCCACTGGCAGAAGTCTGATCTGAAAACAGCAAAGCAAGCACTTCTGTTTCGGAGCCCTGATAGTTTGTCTTACACAGAGGGTCAGAGAGGCAGAGAGAGCAAGGGAGGGAGGGCAAGTGAGTGAAAGCACTGAACCCTTTGGGTTGGAAAAGCCCTTTCAGAGCACCCAGTCCGACCCTTCTCTAACTCTAACAAAGCTGAGGCTAAACCATGGACCTCAGCACTGCATCTCTGCCTCTCTGAAACACCTCCAGGGATGGGGATTGAACCACCTCGTTGGGCAGCCTGTGCCAGGCTTTGAGAACCCTTTCAGTCAAGAAGTTTCTTCTCACACCCAACTTAAATGTCCCTTGCTGCGACTTGAGGCTATTTCCTCCTGCCCTATCACTTCTTACCATGGTTAACACAAGATATGACCTGCAGATGGCAGGGGACCACTGGATGTGTGGGCAACAGCAGCACTTTCCCCTCGTTTTGCTACAAAGGAGCATTTGGGTGGCTGTGGATGACTGCCTCTGGCTCCACTCCACAGCCTCCAACGTGCATAAGGTTGAAATAAGACAACCTTGCCCCAGAATCAGAGAGCTTTCAGCCCTAGAGGGGCCAGAAGAAGTGCATGGCAGATGCTGTGTTCAGGGCTGTGATTGCATCACCCAGCTCTATTAAGCATCTTTTTGGGCCATCCTCTTCTCCAGGGAGAAAATTCCCCTGTCCCTTGCAAGCCTTTCCCATCTGCCTTCCTCACCTCCTGGGGCAAGTTTAGTGCCTTTTTGGTCCTGGTCACTAAGCCAGCCCAAACCAAAGGTCTCCCCAACATTCAGCTGTGTCTGGCTGTGCTACAGTCACCAGCTCATCCCCTTGGTGTGGGTGAACTCCCACACCACACGAGGCACATCTGTGTCCACCTGGAGGTGTAGAGAGAAGGGCTTGCTCTGGCAGCCTCCAAAGTGCTGAGCTCCAGACCTTCTCCCAGGGGACAAAGCCCACAGCCTGTCCCTGTCCCTTCCTCACCCA
Organism: Semnornis frantzii; assembly: GCA_013399775.1. NCBI lineage: Eukaryota > Metazoa > Chordata > Aves > Piciformes > Ramphastidae > Semnornis > Semnornis frantzii. The sequence goes on along the minus strand of VWYK01080723.1, from coordinate 3,021 downwards.
CCACATCTATCACCTGATGGCACTCAGGCTATGATGCTCAACCTCTTTTAAAAAGTCCTTAAATTGTGTTTTTCTGTTATTTTTTCTTGGCTGGGTCTCTCTCCATCCCAGTTGCTGAAGATGGAAGAGTGGGAAGTGCCCTTTTCCCTCCAGGCTGATGCCCTTGGCCATCTCTCACCAGACACTCCTAGGACCACAGTGCCCAACAACGCAGTTTCCTGGGGCTTCAGCTCTTGGAGCGACCCCAGGGAGGGGACCGGGATATTTCAGGCCACCCTGGGTGACTGGGACAGCCAACCCAGGAGCTGAGGGGAAGCACTGCAGGCTGCTTCCCTCCAGCACCGCCCTGCAGCCCCCTCCCCACGTCCCCACCCACGTCTCTCCGCCGGAGCCGCGGCAGTGCAGCCTGCCCAGGGCTGGCAGGTCTGCGCCTCGCAGAGACATCAAAGTCTCTGCTGGAATGTGTGTGGCTCTGCCGGGCTGCGGGAGATACGGAGCCAGGGATGATGAAAGAGATACCGTGATGGTTATCAGCCCCTCAGATGGAGGGGAAGCTGAGCGTGGGGCTTGCCAACAATACCTGTTATTGTTCCTCCCCTCTGCGGCGCTTTATTAAGTGCTATAACATCAGTTTAATATTCATGCATCTCTGCAGCCATTCCACTCCCCCCCTTCCCTTCTCCTCCTCTTCACTTTTCAACATATTCCACCTTGGAAAGTGCCTTTCTTGCATTTCCTGGGAGCTGGCTTTCCCTGCGGGCAGCAGGTGTGTCGGTCCGCAGCACCCAGGCAACGTCCCTCTCTGCACCGAGCAAAGGGGATTTTCTCTCCGTCTTTTGCTTTGCTCTCTTCCCACCTCCTTCCGCCCACCGCTGCCCCCTTCTCCTTCAAGTGAGAGCCAATTAAACACCATCCTGCTCAGACGATGCCGTTGTTTGCCCCTCCATGCAAGAGAGAAGCCCTTGGCGGTGCAGTGCTCCCGCTCTGGTGGGGTGTGTGCCTGCAGGACCCCCCCTCCCATCCCCTCCTTCTCAACCTAGGAGTGCTCTGAGGGTGGCAGATGGGGCAAGGTTGGCACCAGCCAGGCTCGGGGTGACCAGCTGAAGCACAACGGTTTGCCTCACCTTGGTGGTGCAAGGATGGAGTTGTTTCCTTGTCCATCCTTCACAGGCTCTCCAGACTGCCTTCCTCAGCTCCAAGAACAGAACTGTTTGTGGGGTGGATCTAAGTCTGGGTACCCCAGAAACCACAGCACCACTTCCCCAGCCTCCCTACCCTGGTGGCCCTGCTCCTCAGCACCCAAACAGGGCACACTCCAGCCAAACAAAAGCCCCCAGGTGCCTGGGCAGCCACACTCCTGACCTGCACCCTGCCCCACGCAGACCCACAGGCTCACAGACTGCATTGGGTTGGAAGGGACCCTCCAAGGGCATCTTGTGCAACCCCCTGCAGTCACAGGGACAGCTCCAGCTGGAGCAGGCTGCACAGGGACACATCCAGGCTGAGCTTCAATGGCTCCAGGGACAGAGCCTCAAGCACAGCCCTGGGCAGCCTGTGCCAGTCTCTCCCCACCCTCACTGTGCATCCTCCTGATGCCCAACCTAACTCTGCCCTGCTCCAGTTCCAAACCATTGCCCTCAGCCTATCCCCACAGCCCCTTCTGAGCAGTCCCTCCCCAGCCTGCCTGCAGCTCCCCTGCAGATATTGAACTGCAGCTCTGAGGTCTCCCTGCAGCCTTCTCTTCTCCAGGCTGCACAGCCCCAACTCTGCCAGCCTGTCCCCACAGCAGAGGTTCTGCAGCCTCTGAGCATCTTTGTAACTCCCTCTGGACTTGCTCCATCAGGTCCATGTCTCTCTTGTGCTGAGGGTCCCATCCCCAGCCCAGTGGCTGCTTGTCACAACTCCTCTGCTGGGGATGATGCTCATCATGCAGTGCACAACAGGTTCAAGTGGCAGGATGCTTCTTCAGGGATTATCCCCCCGAGAAACACCAACCACAGGGAGGTTTGCTGTGCAGTGTGGCTTTTGTCCTTCAGAGCTGGAGGTGTGCCTGTCACCAGACCTCTTGGAGCAGTGGCACGAGCTGGTGGCTCTAAGCCATTGAGAAAACAGCAGATGTGGGAGTTGTGGCATGGGCAAACACCACAAAAATCCCCTCCAAATGGCTGCAGACAGGGCAGAAGTGCTGCAGCTGACAGACCCTTGGGCAGAGGCTGCTGCTGAGGACATTGGGAGCAATTCGGAGAGGAGGCTGCAAACCTGATGCTGGGATGCTTCACACCTCCCAGAATTATGGAGCTGTTTGGGTTGAAGAAGCCCTGTGAGATCATTCAGTCCAACCACCAACACAACATCACCATGGCCACCAGCACCATGGCCCCAGGTGCCATGGCCACGGGTTCCCTGAACACCCCCAGCAATGGGGACTCCACCACCTCCCTGGGCAGCCTGTGCCAGTGCCTGACCACTCTTCCCTTTCCTGCGTGCTCACAGTGCTGCCTCCCTCCTGCCTTGCTCAGCTGTGAAGCACAGATTCGTGTGCTGTGCCCAGAGATGCAGGCAGGCCTGATGGCAGAGGGGCACCTCAGCCAAGAGCAAAAGCCAGCAGCAACACCTCCAGCTGGCTGCCAGCTCCACCCAGAGCCCATTGCTCGTCCCAACATTTTCCTGCATTCGGGGGCACCAAAACAGCATTTTAAAAGTTCTTCCTCAGTTCAGTAAGTGAGCATTTTCACTTGGAAATGAGGTGGGGAAAAGGTACCTCAGAAATCATTAGAATGAAATTAAAATTTAAGAACAGGCCTAGTGGGATAATTGCCCAAACCCCCCCAGGGACCTTGGGATCCCTTCCAAACCCCAGCTTTCAGGTTACCATATAAGAGTAAAACCTTCCCCTGCTTGATGGATTTGGAGCACCTGTGGCAAAGAGAACTGGGAGTGCCCAAAACCTCATGGCAGTGATGGAGGAGCAGAAGGGAGACCCACAAGCTGCCAGGGGACAGGTGGGGGACAGCAGAGCCC
>VWYK01080720.1:0-12209 GCA_013399775.1 Semnornis frantzii | reverse complement strand
AAAATTTCCTCATGGAAAGGGTTGTTAAACTTTGGAACAGGCCTCCCAGGAAAGTTCTTAAGTCACCATCCCAGAAGGTATTTAAAAGGCATAGATGTGGTACTTAGGGACATGGGTTAGTGGTGGATTTGGTAGTGTTACATTTCAAGGACCTTAAAAGTTTTTTTGCAATCTAAATAATTCTATGATTGTGTTACACATTCTCATGAGGTCCTTTCTCAGGTTCCAACTTCCTCTTTATTTTTAGCAAAGTATGTAAACTTTTTAGGAAAAAGAGAAAAAGAGACTGGTGTCCACATTCCTATTTCCCTGTCCTCTACGCTGTGACTGTTGTTTCTGCAACATTGTTATGCGAGGTACTGATCATTTTTCTTACACAGAACAGGAAATGTGTAACTGCTGATACTTTTTTCTTATGTTCATCATTCCTCTTATGTTCACCTCAAATCTCCACTCTCTACTGTCAAAAAGATACTAGAATTTACATGTTTCCTGCAAATTCTGTTAGCACTGGATTCAAAACATTTACTTATAACCATTATTTCTTTGCATTACCTCTACTTACCTTCTCATTCTGCACTCTGTATATTACTTGTATGCCTGTTTTTTTTTCTTTCATTTGTTCCTTTGAAATTCTCAAGACAATCTCTTCAACACTTCAAATATGTTTAGTAATAAAACACAGTAAATCAATGTTTTATCAAACAATGTGAAAAAAATCCATTTCACTTGCTTCACTTTGGACAGCTTTTGGACGACTTCTAAGATGGGATTTGATTCTAATTGAACCATGTAAATGCCAGACAAGATTTAAACATAACACATTATCAACTCTTATGATGGCTCATTTATGTATCACTTCTTGATTTTGTTGGTAATGCACAAGAAAATGCAAAACACTGGCATGACTTAGAGTTGTTTTTCTCCTCTAAAATATTTGGGCTATTTAGCAGATTCATAGAATGGTTTAGATTGGAAGGGACCTTAAAGATCATAGTTCCAAACCCCCTGCCGTGAGCAGGGACACCTTCCACTAAGGCCCCATCCAACCTGGTCCTGAACACCTCCAGGGAGGGGGCATCCATGACATCCCTGCAGAACCCATTCCAGAGTCTCACCACCTTCACTCGAAAGAATTTCGTCCAGTCCAAGACTACCATCCTCAAGCTTAAAGCCATTCACTCTCACCCTATCACTACAAGCCCTTGCAAAAATCCCCTTCCAACTTTCTTGTAGGCCCTTTTCAGGTACTGGAAGGCCACCTATAAGGCCTCCACAGAGCCTTCTTTTCTCTGGGCTGAACAGCCTCAACTCTCTCAGCCTGTCCTCACAGGGGAGGTGCTCCAGACCTCGGATCACCTTTGTGGCCACCCTCTGGACCTACTCCAGCAGTTCAACATTCCTCTTATGCTGGGGAGCATCAAAACTAGACACAGTACTCCAGGTGGAATTTCAAAAGAGCAGTAAAGGGGCAGAATCATCTCCCTTGTCCTGTTGGTCACAATTCTTTTGATACAGCCTAGAATACAGTTGGTCTTCTGGACCAAGTGCACATTACTGGCTTGTGTTAATAGATTAAAAAAAAAGTTGGCTGGAAAAGACTTTCCAATACAAGTGCTTTATAATAAAATATCTCTCTCTGGTATCAATATCATATAATCTCTTTGTCCAGAAATGCTTAAATAATTTCATGGAAAATTAATCTACTGTGTATTTTTAAACTTGAAAATGTAGTATGTTTTTGTCAGCATTTATTATTCACAACAGAAGTAAAGCATAGTTCTTTTACAATATTGTATTGGATATACCCTACTGGAATGAGTGCAGCAACGCAAACTTTACTGACTTGGACTTTTTGGGGTCAATGACCAAGATAATGAAAAAACTTGTTGCCTTGTCACAGATACCACCAGTGTGGTGCAATGCATTTACTTATTTATTGCATGCTGTAAAGCGATTTGTTAAGAATTTCATTGTGTATTTAGGTTCCGCTCCACATTTGTTTCCAACCAGTGGTCTGGCCCAAATACAAGGTTAAGAAATATGCATGCAAAACCTACACAGCATGTTTGATCTTATGAAAAAAATTTTATGAATATTGTTACCACATGCTATCTTCAGACACAAAAAGGAATCTAAATACCATCTGTGCAAGACAGTCTAATTAGAGGATTAGGAGCACAGAAGTTGTGCTTGCTCGCTGGCTCACGTGTTCAAGTGCCTGCTCCTTCAGCTATTTAAGAAAAATAACAGAAGTGAAGAAGAAAAGGGGTGGTAGCAGCATCCTGAATTCAGTGTAGACAGGAGTTAACTGCCCTTACAGAATTTAGTGGTTCAACTCTGCCCACAGGAGTTTGCATTTTTTTCCCTTGATGTATAATGCCTGGCCCAGCACAAGGCTTGTGAATAAACTTGGCACTAGATGAATCACATTTTAATAAGTTAAAATGATATTCTGCAACCAACTGGTATTTAATGGTTGCAGGATACTACAGGGACCACTTTTTCAGCATTTGGCATCAACAATAGAAAACTAAATGATAAAAGCACAGAAGTAGTTCTTAAACAAAATAAAAGAGGTACAAAACATAAGTAAAGGGTGTACCAAGCACATAGAGTCCAACTACATACAAACCCAAAGCTCTATTTGGAACCATCCAATTTTAGACAAAGAAATGACAAATGTATAAAGAAATCTAATAAAAGAGACACTATTTAATGTGCTTCACCATCAATGTAAAACTGTTTGTTTGCCTCATTGTTTTTCTTAATCATAGGATAATTCATGAATGCTAGTAACAACATGCAACCAAGACCCTTAAAGGAAAATCAGATCTTTGTATTTTCAACATGAATTCTGACAAGTTTCAACAGCTTATATCATACCCAACACTTTGACAGAAACTTGTAGAGCTAAGCAAGGAACTTGTCTAGAAATATGCATTCGAAACACGTTTTTATCTTTGGCTCACCAAATGCTCACAGATGAGTTCCATTTGTTTAACATGTTTAATTTTTTTTATTTTTTTTTTATTAATAATTTCTGTAGTGGCTGCTGATAGTTCATTTTGACTAGAGAAAAATCAAAATGTGAGACTGGCCATGAATTACAATTATGCAACTGGCCTGCTTCATGACTGCATACGCATGTCTATCTTATCTACCACTGACTTAAAATTTGTATTCTGAAAACATTTTCCAGTTTAAAGTTAAGTCAGAGTATCTTTGTGGGAGCAGTATATATTTCTAGACTATGGAAATATCAAATGCAATGCCCATTGCTGTCCTTACCTTTTAGCTAGGAGAATGTCATGCAAAAAGTCAGAATGACATAGCAATGCTGTGCAAAATTACTGGACAGGGAAGGAACATCAGGTCACCAAGACCTTGCAGTAGCATTGCCACAACTGGATCAGTTCTTTACCTGTGCTCAGATAGATTCCAAATACCTTTTAAAAGCACCATTTAGTAATAATAAAGATGATCAAAGTTATGAAATAATGAAGCTGGACGAGGAAATAACTGAAGTCAGTAAGTGTTGAGGTATCCAATGTGATTATTATTACATCACTGAACTTAATTTTGATTTTCAATGCTATCCCGTTTTGTCAAGCATTGTTGTGGAGAATCAAAGACTGATCACACGGATTAATGTTTTGAAGTGATTTGATAAGTGATAGCTGGCCATTCAGAAGAAAAGAAATCCCTAAACATAAGTCAATGACTTAAGGTAGCTTTTAAATTAAGTCAGGGCTCTACTAACTTTTCCTAAATTATTTGCTTTGATTAAAACTTCGGTAAAATCATTAAAAATAAAAAAATACTACTCTGATCAAGTAAATACTCAGTAACTAGCCAAGGCAGAATGGACAGACTTCTCCTAGTACAATGGTCTGTTTTTTCAGATGACCTACTAAATACTGGAGAAAGACAAGTACCACCATATCCATATTCTACCAGGTGGGTAGTTGGATCGAAGCATTCAAATTCAGACACTAACCCTTGTTAGTGACGAATATTCCCTCTGTCATTCTGGACACTCTGAAGTCTTCTCAGATACTGGTTTCCACAATGAACTCACATTGTCAACAGATGTGAGGGTGCTGTTTGCTCAGCTCACAAATGGTTGCCAGAAGACATTTGCTGCTTCAAGATGCAGTAAATGGCAAGGCTGTAGTAAATGGCTCTAGTAAAAGGCAAGGTTTATTTGCTTCTCCAACAGATAGAAACAAAACACTGATGGCACAATTATGAGCAAGGCTAAGGACAACTAGAACACTGGAGATAGCCTTGGAAAAGCCTGCTGGAATGCTCTTTCAAGTGCACATTACCTATAGGGTATTCACCTCAGAAAGTCCACTTACCCTTTACAAGATACCATTGTTTGCCTTTCAAATGTTTACACAGGAATTTGTTAGTAACAGTGTATATATACATTTAAAGTCAAGGACACAAAGTTAGCCAGTGAGGGTAATAAAACCAAATACAGTGCAAGCTGCAAAGCCTTCTTCCAAAAGCTATATATTATCTTGATAGTTATTCTTAGAAATTCAACTTCTGTATGATTCATTGTGTTTTAAACTTCTACGACCACAAAACAAAATCTGAAATAACAAATGCACACCAACTTTTCTTCCATTTTCAATTGCCTGTAAGAAATGTCTTGCTTTATATTTGCAAAGTGAAGCTTTCTGTGGCTGTTCTGAACGTCAGTTCAATGCCACAGAGCCAAGGTGGTACTAAAATGAGTTTCTTCCTTTTACCTGCCTGGTGAGTCAAAGAACTGCTACAAACTGGCAATTGTTACACTGCTTCACTCTTTACCTTTTGTCTAATATATTACAGATCAAAATACCTTGTTCTACACCAAAACAGAATTGCAATGGTGTGCTGGTTTGAGACTAATTGGAATATTTTAATGGAGAAAATTATACTATAGGCTGTGAAAAGGAAACAATGGTGATGTCTACTTCACTCATAGGCTTGCTGAGATGGATAAGAGTAAGTACTCAAAACATAGATAACACAGTCTCTGGTGCACAGCATCTTAGGCAGTCTAGCTTCTGGTTCTTTCTCCTCTCTGCTGAGTAACCTCACTAACCACTTCCCTTCTAACCCCCCCAGCTGATCCTCCAAATTCTCCTTGCGCATAAGCCAAACTGCGGGGTAAGGTATAGGGGTGGGGAGAAGGTGGAAGGGTGGTTAGGAGCCCCTCCTGGGGACTCTAATTTCTGGGAGGGGAGTTGTGTTTCTGTGCTACTTTTAACTTGTATATTTCTGTAAACATTCCTGTATATAGTGTATATCTCTGCTTGTATATTGTGCTGAGCTGTAAATAGAGCTTTGTTCCTTAACTTCCAGCTGGTTGAGCCTAGTCTGGGTGATTTTGCAAAGTGTAGCAGGGCAGGGAACTCCCAAACCATCACAAATGGTTACTTGAAAAACCCAGCACAGCATTATTTATTTTTTTTAAACAAGTTAATTATTTAAAATACGATTTAAGCTGCGCAGCCAGAATCAATAACACAGGGAAGAAATAGCAAGAACTTACTACAAACTCTGCAGGTCAAGTTGCGAATGTTCCACAATAACACTTGTAGTAAGGAAGCTGCCAACTGATCTTTCAAACTTAAAGTACTGCCTGTAAGAAGAAATGTGTCTCTAGCAACATTCATTGTTCTTCCACTGATAAAAGCATTACTGCCAGTGAGAGTATGTCAGTGTGAAACTGTGAGGCAACATTAAAAAAAAAAAGTTTGCCTTCTTTGGGTCCAGTAGAGAAAGAAATAGCAAAAGTTCTATACTCAACTTTTCTTTATGTAGGCATGGATTTTCCACATTCAAGTTACACAGCTGTTACATAAAATATGTATTTGCATATCTGAAAGCGAAATACAGAACTTGTATGAATTGAGTTCCAGAAAATCCACAGTATTAATTTTTTGTTGTTGTTGTTGATCCCTGATCTGCATTTTTGGTTTTCTGTTTATAAAAATTAACACAATTGGGCAAAAATCTGAAGGACACTGATAGCTTATATGGGGAAGTAAAGGGAAATTTAAGTACTGAATGCAATGTAATTGAAAATCAAATACTACACTTCGGTGGTACAGAAACTAAAATAAAGCCATGTTTACTGGGAAATGAAGTAATATTACCTAAAGCCAGTAGGTTCTGGACTTTGTAGAAATATATGTAAAAATACATTACTAGCACTGAAATATCCATTAACTCAAAGAAGCAGATGATTCAGAAACTGCATGAAAGTCACTATTTTTAATCTGCTGAAGTGTCTACAGAATAAAATAATTCCAAAGGTGATCCAGAAGCTAGTATTTCTTTTTCATGCCAAGCATGTTTTCAAACTGACACTTGCAACTTTACACTCAGGCTTTCTGAGTTGCTCATGACAATCTCTGTCAGTTTGGGTTACCTGATACTTACAACTTCATATTTTCTCAGAAATACAGAATTTAAAAAGCTCTCAGGCTCAATATGTGAACTGTTTTAAACTGGAATGGATCTACCAGCTTCTACTTCCTCCACCAACACTGTCTGTCATTCATAACTTTGACATAACAGGCCTTTGCAGGGTGTAATGGCAATGTCAAGTGTTGGCACTCCAGGACTGCAGGAGCAGGAAGAATGAGAAAGGTTTGCTTTATTCTTACTGCTACAATCATGCCCAGAAGAACAGACATAAGAAGTCGGCTGCAGAACGGCAAACACCAGAGTTGGGTTATTGAGCACAGCCATGGATTTGAGAGCCTCTCAGATTCTTTTCCTTTCTCCCAAAGACAAATTGATATGAGAAAGATGATTTAGGTTTCATTTATCAAGTATTTACTAGAAAAAGCCAGAGGAAATTAAATTCATGAGCAATAACAGCAGGGGCATGGAAAAACTTCAGCACTTCTTTCTGTAGATCACCTCCAGTAAGTCAACAGTTCCTTAGTTTTAATAATGTGGCTCATCTATTTTTAATCATGTTTCTAAATGCCACTTTTAACCTTATTTTTTAGTAAAAAAAGCAACTATGTTTACTTCAGTGCTATCAATGCTACATTGTGGTTCCTGAGAGTCTGTACCCTTGGGAAAAACGAGTGGATGCAGTGGACCCAGCAGGCTATTAAAGCAATGAAACAGCCCAAGGTAAGAGGGGGTCTAACAGGCTCAAAGACAATGTAAAGCCATTTGAGTTTGACTCCAGGTTGTATTTTTCACATCCCCTTTAGAACTCCACTGAATACTTTTTTAAAATGGCATNGTTGGGGCTCTGCAGGCTGGAGAAGAGAAGGCTTCCAGGAGCCTTAGAGTAGCCTTCCAGTATCTGAAGGGAGTCTACAGGAAGGTTGGGGAGGGACTATTGACAAGGACTTGCAATGACAGGACAAGGGGCAATGGGTTTAAACTGGCAGAGGGGAGACTGAAAGTGGATGTTAGGAGAAAGTTCTTTACAGTGAGGCAGGTGAGACACTGGCACAGGTTGCTCAGGGAGGTTGTAGCTGCTCCCTCCCTGGAGGTGTTCAAGGCCAGGTTGGACGAGGCCTTGAGTGACCTGTGCTAGTGGGAGGTGTCCCTGCCTATGGCAAGGAGTTGCAACTAGATGATCCTTGAGGTCCCTTCCAACCTTACCATTCTATGTTTTTATGACTCTGAGTCTTTGTTGTTTCTCCATTAGCCTTAACAGAAAAAACAAACATAGAAAACCCAACAAAACAAAAACAAACAAAACAAAACACAAAACCCAAACCAATACAAAACAAAAAACCCCACAAAACACCAAACTCAAAACACTTCCTTGCAGGACTTGGTTCAAGGCCTTCTTTGCCTAGTATCACATTCCTATTAGTGGTGAGTTGCAGAAGTAACAGGTGTAACAGAAATAGTGTTTCCCTAATACACAGAGTTCAGCTTCTGGCAGCCAGAAACTGTAGCTTGAAAGCGTTTACAGTTGGAGTTATATATTTATTTAGTGGCCACTGGTACTAAATAAAGTTATCTTCTTCTTTTCTGACAGTTTGTACTAGTATATTGATTGCATCAAGGAAGACATTTTCATGCTAGATAGAAAAAAAAATTAAAAAAACAAAAAAAAATTGAATTTTTCCAAACCAGTAAGTTAGTAATCTTCTGCAGTTTCTCCACAATACTCCAACTAAGCAAAATAGCACATCCATTTCTGTTTAATGGGGGTGAAAGATAACACCCATTTTTATCCTGACAGTCATCTGAGAAACTGTGTAATCCTTTAAAATTATATTCCCATTACAAGGGGCAATGAAAAAGGAAGGATTTTTTCTTTTTTTTGAAGTTGTTAAGACACAAGAGAAAACTTGGAATATGCACTAGACCTTTAAGCCTTTTCCTCTTGATAACTCCTTAATCTGGACAAACAAAGAAAAATTTTCCTTTCCAAAGCCCTTCAGGGGGATTGTCAAGCTCCTCCTTGAAAAAAAGCCTTTTTAAAAAGAAAAAAATCTTTGTTTTTTTATTTCAATGAAAAAAAAAAATCTTATCCATTTACCAGGAAATAGTAGGTTAATTATTCAGCAGGGGGTTTGCAGTAATCATTTCATATATTAAAATGAAAGATTTTATGAGAAAATTGCTACCATAAGAAAAGATGGGCAGAAAAGGAAAACAAGAGAAAGGTTCATCATCATATTTCTACAGCTGTCTTCCCTCACTTTATTTAAAAGTAAACATATAAAGAAACAGAAAACCTCCCCCACGCAAATGAAACAGATAAATAACTAAAAGAAACTAGCTGAGTTACCAAAGGCAATGCTCTAATGCTTCACACAGCAGAATCGAATTCAAGATTCCTCCTGCTGTTATCAGGAGAAATGTGGAGTTCCCCCACAAACTGGCAGCTGTTCAAATGTCTGGTTGCAGTGAGTGTCTGAGCCTGACACTGGTACCAGAAGACAGCAGACAGGACACCTGTGTGTGGTGTGAGCAGGTCAACGATCTGCTCAGACAGATGGCAGAGCTGCAAGAGAAATCAGAAAGGCTGAGGCATATCAGGAAGTGTGAGAGAGAGACTGGTGGAGCCACACCCTGAGGCAAAGGCAGTGGAGGGTTCATTAAGAAGCAGAAAATCCCCTCCCCTCCTGCTACCAGTCAATAAAAGGAGACCTCCTGGTCTTCCTTCCCTTCCCAGTTGCCCTTACACAACAGGTCTGGGGCTCTGGAACAAGAGGGGCAGGCTACAGAGGAATCAGAAGGTCCATCCAGGGTGTTGTCTGGGCTGACTTGGCCAGCCCCATGCCCCTCGTGTTAAGGAAAAAAAGGAGAGCAAGCGTTGTGATTCCCTTCTGAGGGGAACAGAGTGCCCCATAAGCCAATAGGATCCACCCATCCCACAGGAAGATCTGCTGCCTTCCTGCCGGGTCAGAGACCTTACTAGGAAACTCCCTAGTCTGGTACAGCCTTCTGATTATTATCCATTACTGGTCATACAGGCTGGAAGCTATGAGGTTGACTTCAGAAGCACAAAAACAATTAAAAAGGACTTCAAGGCAGAAATTCTTGACACAGCCAATAGATGAGCCCACCAGGGGAAGTGCCTTGCTAGACCTGCTGTTTACAAACAGTGAAGGACTGGTGGGTGATGGGGTGGTTGGAGGCCATTCTGGGCGTAGTGATTATAGGATGACAGCATTTTCGATTCTTGGTTCAAAAAGGTGGGAGGCAGAAGTGGGAGTCAGTAAAGCTGCTACCATGGACATCTGGAAGACAGACTTTGGAGTGTTCAGGACAATGGTTAAGAATGTCCCTTGGAAAACAGTCCTGAAGGGAAAAGGAACCCAGGAAGGCTGGACATTGTTCAAGAAGGAAGTCTTTGAGGGGCAGGCTGTCCGCATGTGTCATAAAAGGAACTGTTGGAGAAGCCAACCTCCCTTGCTGAACGGTGGCTCAGCAAAAGGAGGAGAGTTTACCACCTTTGAAAGTGGGTAGAAAAAACAAGAGTATGGGATCTAGTTCAGTCATGCAGAGAGAACATCAGAAAGGCAAAACACAGCTAGAACACAACCTGGCTGCTGCCATGAAGCACAAAAAAGGGTATTTACAAACGCATGACAGAAAGGAAGCCAAGGAAAATGTTCATCCTTTACTGGATGCAGGGGGGGACACTGCTATCAAGGATGAAGAAAGGGATGAGGTACTTAATGTCATCTTCAGTCTTTAATAGTCAGACACAATATCCTCAGGGTATTCAGCCTCCTGCTAGGGATGGAGAGCACGTCCCCATAACCCAGAAGGAAGCAGTTGAGAGCCTCTCATGCCCCCTGGACACTCATTAGTCTGTGGGGTTGGATTCTATTCATCCTAGAGTGATGAGTGTGTTGGTGGAGGAGTTTGTCTAGTCACTGTCCATCATCTGTCAGCAGTCTTGATTAACAAGGGAAGTGCCAAGACCATCTACAAAAGGACCAAAAGGAGAATCCAGATGTTGAGGTCCTGGAGTGTATCCAGAGAAGTGCAAGGAAGCTGGTGAAGGGTTTGGAGAGCATGTCATATTAGAAGTGGCTGAGGAAGCTGGGGTGGCTCAGTTTAGAGAAGAGAAGGATAATGAGTGACCTTATTGCTCTTTACAACTACCTGAAAGGAGGCTGTAGTAAGGTTAGTGTTGATCTCTTCTCTCAAGTAATTAACTGTAGGACAAGAGGAAATGGGTTTAAGTTGGGCCAAGGAAGGCCTAGATTGGACATTAGGAAGAAATTTACTGAGAGAGTGGTGAGGCATTAGAACAGGCTGCTCATGGAGACTGTGGAGTTGCAAACTCTAGAGGTGTTCATGAAGCACACAGATGTGGTGCTCCAGGATATAGATTAGTGGTCACAGTAGCCTAGTTACGGTTGGACTCGATGATCTTAAAGGTCTTTTCCAACCTCAATGAGTCTATGATTCTATGATATTCCTAGTGGTCTTCCACGGGACAGAAATTCTATCAAAAGTTATTATCTAGCACAGAAAAGTTAAAATTAAAAACCTGATAGAAATATGACTTTTGACTGAAAACGTGTCATTCACGTTGTTACTCTCATTGGCTGGTTTAGCTGTCAGTATGACTGGAAGGGCTGGGCGCTACCAAAGGACCTCCAACATCTCATGGTAGCCTAGTATTTTGACTACTAGAAAACTACAACTAAAACCACTCCATAAAACCCCCTCAGCTCAATAGCTGATTATGAATACTAATTCTGTCTGTTCTGTCAATGACAGGACCTCTTTTCCCATTTCCTTCTCATAAATGATAATAGTTTTCTTATTACTATTCCACCAGCAACACAACTGTTCCCATTCCCATCTTCTTTGTGATGTAAATGAATAGCTGTCTTAAAAAACAACTGAACATGCTACACAGACGGTGCCTTCAAACAGGTATAATTCATTTTAGAGCAATCTAGATAAACCTGGAAAAATCCTCAAGTAAGCTCCTGAGGAGGCATAAGCTAACCTGAAAGAAAGAAACAAAACTTCCCAGATCTTCTCAGAGTTTCCTTCCTAGAACCTTGTTTTTGATTTTCAAGTTCACTGTTAAGTCACAGAGAAAGGAGGACCGTTTGTCAACTGCCATTCTGGATGCATAAAGAGTTATTTAAGTGCTTTATCAGCATTTTGTAAAAGATCTTGCTTTCAAAATCATGTTCCCACCATTTCCTTTGTGGTTCCACTTAAACAGTGGGCAACAGCATGAATTAAAAGCGGACGGCCAGATTTTAGAGTATGTGCTCTGTTTGTTGTTTTAAATTGTTGAATATCAATTACCTTCTTATTTTCTGATTAGCATGAAACATATGCATCTATGTCTTGTGGCTTTTGGCAGTGATTTTTAAAAAAAATCAGCAAGTTTGCATACGGCTGTAAAACAGCATGTTTCCAGGCATTTTTAGCGCTGACTAGAGCCGTTCTCAATCTGCTCACCAGCATGAAGCTAATTAGGAGAGGCATGAAGCTTATGGCTGGGTGCAGAAATCAGCAATGGAGCAAAATTATCCTTTTTTTGGCTTCAGCCAGTAACTGCCACTGTGTCTACATGATTTTTTTTTTCCCAAATGCTTTTACTGTTAAGAATCGGTTTAAGCTTTAACTTTGTATCTTATCCAATTTTCTAAATCCTTCAATGAATGCAAATTGATGAACGTAAGAAAACAGAATGACCTATTTGTGTAGAGCTTGGGGAGGTATTATAATGTACT